>JAPSGF010000008.1:3835339-3893626 GCA_035772895.1 Perdix hodgsoniae
AAAGAAAAGAAAAGAAAAGAAAAGAAAAGAAAAGAAAAGAAAAGAAACAAAAAAGGCTGTGTGGTGAGAACGTGGCAAGAAACTCAACTGACACATTGCTCTGTGGATGCGTGGGATCAGTGGCTGCAGGCAGACTGTCCTCCAGATTATGATCCTCTGTGCCTTGTCCAGTACTCCAAACTCCAGTCCCTGCAGTCAGTGGTCCAAAGGGCCCACAGAGCTGGCCCAGCAGCTGTGTTCATCACAGGTCTCCTGTGAGCCCTCCGCTCATCAAGTCAAACAGAAGCTGCTCTGGCTGTGTGCACACCGGTGAAACAAAAGCGGTCAGGGTATGAGCCTGAGAAGTGTCCATACAGATTATGGATGCAGTCTTTGATATGGTTTTGGCCTGGTCCACCTTGAACTCTTCCAGGCAGTGCCTCGCCACGGTTAGCAGATGGTTAAATCACTGCCAGCAGTGGTTTGGGCTCAGGAGATTTCAGCTTGGGAATACATGAGTCTATCCTGTATCATCCCAACCACTAAGGCCTGACTGACAAAGCCCTAAATCAGATCATCTTTTCGCATCTCTTGCCTTGCCCTCCTCTTGGCTAGTAATGCCTCCTTTGAGGCCAGCTGTGAATTACTTGCCAGAGGGAAGTTCTTAAAAAGCTTTATGTTGAAGCAGCTTGCCTTATGTTCTCCATTAGGCAGGCTTTATTCCTCCCATGTCCAGTGTTACACTAGCAGCAGTTGGATTAGACGTGTATTTCCTAGCTGAACAATGACTGAAGGAAACACGATAACTATCTACAAGTATTTGGTGGGTGTAAACTTCAGTGAGGAAGAGGGATTGTTTAGTGTGGTTTTTATGGCCAAAAGCGATTAGATTAAACTGAACAAAGCAAAGCATATACTGAATGCCCTCTGTAATATCTCGTGGGCTGGAAGCACAGCTCCCAAGAGATGTGGCAGAAGCCATGTCTGGGTCACTGAGAACGCAGCAGGGAGCAGAGCAGTATTTACTTTATTTGCATGGGAACTCCATCCCACGAGCAGCCTGTCTGCTCTCCCTTCCGTGCCCACACCCACGCTGCCGTGTCTACGTGAGCACATATCCAGCCCAAGGAGCGTCACAGAAAGCTTGATTCAGCCTCTCCCCACACCTGATTTGTTCCCATATTCTAGCGGTGTATGATGAGAAGCTAAACAATAAGGTTTTTTTTGCTGTTCATTGATTCTGATCTTGAGACCTTTAAGCTGCACTTACACTTTCTGTACTGATCCATGAGGGAGTTTTCCTTAGCGACACAGCACCTAGTTTAGCTCACCTCTACCCCTGGGTTATCACATTCCTAAAGGGATGCTAACATCATTCCTTTCAGATTACACTTTTGTTGACTGGCAGGACATTTTATGGGATGAATAAACTTTTACAAGGAGGAACTAAAAGGAGTGTTAGGTCATGATAGGACAAGGGGAAATGAGTTCAAACTAAAAGAGAGAAGGTTTAGACTGGATATAAAACATAAGTTTTTTACAATAAAGGTGGTGAGGCACTGGCACATGTTGCCCAGAGATGTGGTGGATGTCCTGTCCCTGGGGACACCCAAGGTCAGGTGGGATGGGGCTGAGCACCTGATTGAGCTGAAGGTGTCCCTGTTCATTGCAGGGGAGCTGGACCAGATGGTATTTAAAGGTCCCTTCCAATCCAAACGCTTATATGAGTCTTCTTACAACGTATGGGCAGCTGTCTTTCACACAAAGAAGCATGTCATAATCCCAGCTACACATGTGTAAATCTGTCTGCCTTTTTCCTCTGAGAACCAAGAGTAGAAGCCTGCAATCACATCTGACAGGAGTTTCTGATGGAGAATGTGAGCTGACTTTGGCACTGAGAGCAAATGCCAATGACTCAATCACTGCTGAGGTCTTTCAAAATACTGCAAGCTCTTTGGGAAAAAGAAGCAAGCGTATATGTGATATTCAGTCAGTCAAGATGCTGTCCCTTGGCACGTTTGTTTCTCTGACTAATTACACAGACACAATAGCAAAGAAATTAGATAAGCCAGGTAAGTTCTGTTGTGAATGTCCTGGCTGTCTAGTAGACAAGAGCTTTATTTACCTGATGTGACTTGTGGGCAAGCGTGGAACAAGCATACCCTGTTCTTAAACAGTAGATTGCTTCCAAATTGCAGGTTATCTGTTCTGAAACACCACCACTTAATGCATTATCTTTCCTTTTAATTGGTACATTAAATCCCACTTAGGACAAGTGAGAGAAGCATCCTGCTACCAGATGCCAGCAAAAAGCAAAAAGGAAAGGAGGACGTACACGTCCTCCCATGGCGCTTTCAAAGAAGGCCCTGATCTGTTCATAAAAGGTCAGGAAGGGAGGGAGGGATTAAAAAGCCTTAAAAATACCAGACCGGACTGGAGTGCGTCATCTCAAGTTTTCTTCTCCCAGGGGAGTCATTCCTCAGATGTTTCGTGTGCCCCTTGCTGGTGTCTCTCTGTTCTGTTTTTCTAAGGGGGCAATTTGTCTATTTTTGCATATTCTGAGCCTCCTCCCATCCCACAGCAGCACGGTTACTAAACATCCGAGTACGTGGGAGAATTGAGTGGGGTTACCACCACCTTCCCTGAGTGTCCACCACCCAAAGCTAACACTACTTTGTTAGATGTACACATAGTGGTCTACCCCAGAGTTGTCATGGCACAATTGCAGAGCCCTTGCAGTGCTGTTACATCCTTCTTCTCAAATCTGGCTGGCTTCAAATGGCTCAGACTGTAACATATTTTCTACTTTCTCATGGGCACGGAATATCAGTTTTGGTGGTTTCATTAAAAATGTTATGCTTAAGGATAATTAGGATAGTCTCCCATTCTGAACAAGAGCTTTTTTCACATCAAAGACTGGCAGCAGGTCATGCTTGTGATAATGTTTATAAAAGATTAATTCTCTTTCCCAGACACCTGCTGTCTTTGCAGATCCCAATGAAACCATGTACACTTTATATGAGCAGTGAAGAGGAAGAAATAAGAACCACACAGTTTCTGTTGCCTCACATGACCATACATATGGTCTCGTGAAAGACGCTACCAGTGGGTGCTCCCAAAAGCCCTGATGCATGTGTGTTTGGCCTATTTCACAACAAGCTGCAACTCCTGTTTGATGTAGACTGGCCTTGAAGCTAGAGGTACTGCAGAGAAGTCCAATCTCCTAGGATTTTCAGTGTTGGCTATGTAAACTTAGGAATTTTGAAGCACCCAAACTGTATTCGAAGAATAGCTGAGATCCAATATGAGAAACTCTGGCCACCAACCCCCTTGGAGAAGGCTCAACCGATAAAAGCTTATATAAGTCTCTTCAAAAATAGCATTTAATATAAAGTCTATATTGTCACACCTTTTTTCCTTTGTGTTGAGGACATACCCCAGAAATGCACTATATACTAACATATGAATTCTGAGAAAGTCAGATATCAGATGCAGGCAGCTCTAGGCAGTAGTCAGAGTCTTATGGACAGTATTATGGATGCTGCTGACAATATTGCCAGCAGTTTCACGGGTACATCCAATGTAAATCATGGTGTTTTTCTCAAAGGTATGCTCCATGCTTCCTGCTTCTGTCCAGGCACGCTCTCATGGAAGTGCTCTGGATTCCTCTTGCAGTGTCCTTTAATACAAAAGCAATATGCAACCAAATAGATAAACTTGCTAAACCAAAAGGTGTTTTTAGCATTTAATTAGAGACTCATTTCAAAAGTACATAACCTATAAGATGTCTGACGACATGCATCCTCAAAACCATAGTTTTCCATGGCAATTCTCTCTTCCCAAGGCAGGGAGTCCTCTGTTACTGAGCAACCACACCTCTGCTTGGCTGTTGCCTCTCTGAGGCTCTGTGAGACTTGCATGTCAGGAAGGCTTCAGCCCCAAAGTCAGAGAACTGCAGTATGGCTGAGGCTGGCAGGGCTCTCCAGGTCCGTCTGCTCCATTCCCTGCCCCAGCAGGGACACCCAGAGCTGGAGGCCCAGGGCCACGTCCAGGCAGCTCTAGGAGATCCCCAAGGAGGAAACCCCACAGCCTCTGTGCAGCCTGTGCCAGTGCGCCATCACTGCACAGCACAGAAGGGCTCCTGGTGTTCAGCAGGATCTTCCTGTTTGAGGTTCAGACTTTGAGCTGCACTGGATACTGCAGAGACGCTCCTGAGATGGTGGGGGACCAGAACCAAATCTTCCCCCAAGGAGTGTGTGCTCATCCCTAGCCTCGTGTGAAGGATGCAGGCAGACTCTCAGGTCTCTTTCAGGCTCAGGAAATCTTCACAGCGCTCAGCACCACGAATCCTCATCCCAGGCCTTTGCCTTCCCCCTTCCTTTTCTTCTTCCTCTTCCTTGCATGAGGAAATGAAAGCAAGGTGTCTGCCTCATTACTGTTTTTCCTTGCATGATGACCTGACAAAAGGAGTACCTCAGTACAAAAGAGACATTCGTAAACTGGAGGAGAGTCAGAGCAATAATAACAAAAAAAACACAGCGCTCTTGGAAACATCTGCAAGGCAGCAACTTAGAATCCAGCTATTAGCATGCTGGGAGAGATCTTGAGTGAAACAAACAAAAAAATTGAGCTTTCACAGTATCTCTAAAACGGGCATGTAAAAGGTAGTGTTGTCTGTATGTAGATAGCTCGTGTAAACAGCCTTTTCCTTTTCCACTTGGGGCTATGTCTCTGTAATTATGTATTATTTGCAGGAAGGCAGTACAGTACAAAGTGTGAGGAGTGAGTATGTTCCAAATATGTCTGCACTCTGACCAGGAGGCTGTGATTTCAGGGAGAGGAGAACAAGCCTCTGCCTTTTGTTTACTCTCCTTAAGCTCTTTGCAACAACTGCAGTTTGAACTGGAAGTGACTCACCTGGCAAAGAAGATAAGAAACCCCAAAGAACCGCTGAACAAAAACACAGTGCTGGAAACAATCCTCCAAATTTAAGGTTTACAGTTCTTTTGAAACTATAATCATATTCAGACCCTTCAGGCTTCCCTAATTACTGAAAGGAAGAACTATCGTTCTTTTCCAAATGTGGTGTCAGCGTTTGTTACAAGCAACCAGCATAAATTATCCACAAACCTTCTGGTGACCTATAAACCTGTAATTTGATATGAGTCACCCAATTTTTATTCTGGAACAAGTGAATTTTTTTTCATAGATTTTTATACTAGAGACTTTCATCTACCAGGCTCCACGTAACAAGATCCCATGGCTGGAGGCTGAAGCCAGCTCGGTTTCAGTTAGAAGTGAGGTGTACATCTTAACAGTCATTAATTAAGCACTGAATGAACTCCTCAGGGAATGTGACGAATCCACCACCTCTTGAAGCGTCTGAACTTTGGCTTTCCAAAATTCTTGTTACACCTGGAATTCAAAGCGTGGCCTTGATTTAAGAATTATGGGGAAGAGCACTGCTATGTTAGTTCTCAGTGACACTGAGAGGACCTTTTCAACACTGAAACTCCAGTATTCATTCTTTTTTTTCCCTTCCTCTTAATTGCACAAAATGAAAATCATTCATTCTTCCAGCAACAACCAGTTTACTTCATCTGTAATCAAGAGGCCACCACCAATTTAGACCAGTAAATAAGGCCAGGCTTTTAAAAAACAGCTAAATTTGCAGTTGCATAATGGACTGCAGTGTAGCATTTCCATTCATGCTGCTGCCTGCTCCTACTTTTTAACAATGGCTCTCTTCCACCATCACTCCTTCCATCACAACAACAATGCATTGCTATTGAAATACTCTATGAGACACTTGCAATGCCAATGGATTTTAATCACAACTTCCAAAATATCTTAAAAAAAGGAAAAAAAAAAAAAGCCCCCAAAGGTTTCCCCTTCTCACTTCCCAGAAGACCTCCTCTGCCTTTCCCTTTTCATTTCCCATCCACTCTTCCCCTGCAGGGTTATGCCAAGGTAGCTACGAGGACGCCCAAACTGACACACTCTGTTTGCATTCTTCAGCCTATTTGGGTTGGCCTTTCTTCTGTGTGTGGGCTTGGTGATGTGAAAAAGTGACCTTGTGGCAAACTTGGGTGTGACCTTCTGAAACAACAACTGCTCCCAGTGTGACGGCTAGGGTTCCTACTCTTATTCCACGGAAAATGTGAGGCAGCCTATCCCATTTCCAACAACAAATAAACCGTTTTATGTTTATCTTAGAGTAGGAGTACGTGTCTATAGAGTTATCAGAGCGTGGCTAATGCCATGGTATTGCCACATCTTGCTTACCTTCCTGATAGGTTGTCACAGAAGCTTTACGTGTGTGCTCTGGCTTTGCTGATGGTGTTATTCCCTCACAGTGCCAGATCCTTGCCTTGCACCTTGGTGCTTCTTCTACTGCAGAACCACAGTAATAACACACATTCCTGCAACTGACATGACCTCCTGACTCTCTTGCTCTTCCCACTCCTTTAGCTCTGAAGAGTTTAAAGGAGCTTTAAAGGAGGTGGGAGAGACTCTTTAACAGGGTCTGTTGTGATAGGACAAAGGGAAATGGTTTCAAACTGAAAAAGGGGAGATTTGGACTGAATATAAGGAAGAAGTTATTTAAATTAGGGATAGTGAGGCAGTGGCACAGGTCACCCAGAGAAGCAGTGGATGTCCTGTCTCTGGAGACATTCAAGGTCAGGCTGGACGGGGCTCTAAGCAACCTGCTCTAACTGTGCAGATGTCTGTTCATTGCATTTGGGCTATATGGCCTTAAAAGGTTCCTTTCAACTCAAAAGATTCTATGATTCTCTTTTCCTTCAGCATAATCTGAGGCGATGATGCAATTCAAAGTAGATAAGGAGTGGAAGAAGGTAATCCTCCATTTATGCCACCAGCTGCCAAACCATCTCATAGCTCCACAGCTCTGCATTGGTGGCACTGGGCATTTCAACACGCTGTTTAGGTTGGGTGAGTCTGGTGAGTGTCAGAGAAACTGTCCAAGCCTGAAAAGATATTCTGGGGAAGAGAGAGGGAGAAGTACATTTCTGACTGAACAGGACAATAGAGGATGTTCCATGTTGTGCCATATTTGGAGCAAGTTTCCAAAACGAATAGACTTTTACCTGTAATCAAAGAGAAACTTCGTTTTTCCTCTGCTGTTCAAAGTGTTAAGTGGCATACATATATATATATATGCAGAACAGTTACGGTTTTGTTTTTATTATTTCTGAGGCTCTGGTAATTCTGACAGCCTGAGGTCAGCACACAGGTGTCAGGCGGGCTGGTGCACATTGGTATGTAAACAAACAGTTGCTTTGACTGCTCCTTCCCACTCTCCAATCCACTCACACACACAGCTTCACTCCTGGGCTGAGCAGAGCAGCTGTGATGAGGCAGCTGTAGCACACACCTGCCCTTTCTCTGCAGCCCTGCTCTGTTTCACGCCTTTAACTTTGCGAAATAGAGTAGCTGTGCTGTAATATAAATACATTTATTTCCTCTACCCGCTGTTGTGGATCAATCAGCGGCTTGAAACAGCAGGAGGGAAATGAAGTGTCAATGCAGGAAAAAAAAAAAAAGGAAAAAAAAGCTGAAGATGTAATTAACCAGCTAAACACCATTGGGACACACTGTCCCACTCAGTGGGCCTCCGGCTGCTCTGGGCCAAAACCAAATCTATTAATAGACCATGCCTAGCAATGCTCCTCACACTTTGGAGCTCTTGTTCCTTCTCTGTAACTTCAATATGCATTTAGATACAGTAGCTGATTCTTCAGAAAGGAGATGAAAAGCCTGACTGACCCCTTCAGAGGAAATCCCACTCTTCATATTATGCTCAGACTTAAGACAGAAATAGTGCTGAGGCATGAAACTGAGCCCTAGCATGGACAAACAGCTGCCCATAGAGCATCTGCCTTGCTGCAGACTTGATGATGGACATAAGGCACAAACTGTGGGGCAGAAGGGGCACAATTTGGTTTGTTGTTGCTATGGAAAAAGACCTGCTGCATGCCTGTAGCTGGTCCAATAGTGTCCTACACTCTGAGGACAGGCATATGCCCATGTCACTTCCCAAACCACCCAGAGAGCGTTTATTTCAGGATCCTCCTTCTGCGCAGCAGCAAGCACACCTACATGAGAAACCATTCCTGGGACCCCCTCTGTTTATGAGAGATAGTGATAGGACAAGGGGGAATGGTTTTAAACTGAGACTGGGGAGGTTTAGGTTAGATATTAGGAGGAAGTTCTTCACCCAGAGGGTGGTGAGGCACTGGAACAGGTTGCCCAAGGAGGCTGTGGATGCCCCATCCCTGGAGGCATTCAAGGCCAGGCTGGATGTGGCTCTGGGCAGCCTGGTCTGGTGGTTGGCAGCCCTGCACATAGCAGGGGGGTTGAAACGTCATTGTGGTCCTTTTTAACCCAGGTCATTTTATGATTCTATGATTCTATGATTCTATGACTCTGCTTATAGCCCTGCAGTGACAACCGGACAATTCCAAACATTGAAAAGTAAAAGATGATTCTATTTCAGAGAATATCTGTCCCCAGAGAGTCACAGCAGAGAGGGAATGTGACAGATCAGATGTTTAGCAGGCTCAGAGAAGATAGCTCCGTGTATCAGACCCGTTACTTCATGAAGATATCCCTTGGACTGCTCAATTCCCTTTTCCCTACCGAAGACTGATCTGTAGCTGAAATCAGAAATGAGTGCAGTGACTCTGTGATTAATTCACATCTTGCCTGGGACCGAGAAAGTGATTTGTGGTCCCTGAGGGCAGTGGTTGTTTTCTGAAGGACATGGCCCTGGAAAATTGAAGGCTGGTGAATGTCTGCAACGTCGCCTGAAACTTGGGAGGTGAAACCATGATTGGTGGGAAAAAGAAGCAGCTCTGCAGGAGAGAAATGCTCATGGGAGAGGGTGTACCCAGAGAGCTGCGGAGGAAGTGTGTGAGGGAGCAGCTGCAGAAACAGGCTGTAGGGAGGTGGCGAGCGCTTTGGGACTGAGCCCTGGAAAAGAGAAACGAGGAAAAAGGAAAAAATGCAATGACAGGAGGAGGGATGAAACAAGGGCTGTCACTGGATGAGTGCACAGGGACGGGAGCACTTGGAGCTGGTGCTATCCAGGTGCTTCAGTCACTGTGGGGTTCAGACAGTGTGAGGAGAACCTGAGCAAAGCCACTGGAGCTGCATGGGAGGCCTCTCCAAGCTCACTTTTCCTGGTGGGAGTGTTGTGTATATCACCGAATTACCCGACCCAGGAGCAGGATCACCCCTGTGGTAGATGTATTGGTAGTCCTGCAGGATGCTGCTTTGTTGGTCAGTGGAGTAACAGAGCAAGCAACCTGCAATGACTTGACCCGCTTAAGAGCAGAGCTGCCTTCCCCAAGCACGTATCTCCCTGCTCTGACAAAAGGAAGAGCATAAAGCTGAGACAGCCTTAATTTAGGGATTTCAGCCAAAAGCTAGAGAGGATGAATCTGGATATTTGAATAGGTGGAGGATATATATGGAAAAGTTGGCACTGCACAGCGTAGTCAAGGAGTGCCATAGTGAGAGCAGGTGAGTCATCTCAGGAGGCACCAGAGATGACTGTACACTCATATATGCAATCAGCATCATTTATTGCATAATTACAAGGGCACACAATGTGCTAACCAGTGTGTTGGCCGTGGCTCCCCATATTACACACTTCAATTCAGCTGTCTGAATACAGCTATCTTTTGCTATTAGTTTTAAGATAATGCTGGTGGGAAGTAGGGAATGACGAAATACTGCTGGAAAACTATCACACTGTTAAACAAGCATTTAAATGCTCATGTTAGTATTTCCCCTAGTGTGTTAATTCTATTTTACAATTTAGAAATAAATTCGAGGAACACAAATAAACCAATGTCCAGAATTTTATTCATAAGGTGTATCTGAGAAAATTCAACAATACTTAATATTTCTATACATTTCAGCAAATTCTTAGTTGTTGAAAACTTGTTTATTGCTAGTTTCCAGGGCTAGACATACTATTTTGGCACTGATGTGACACAGATATTCTCTAGTCATTTTGGACAGTAAAAATATTTCTGAAGGCAATAATAAGGCCCAATGAAAAAGTAATTGCAATCAAGTCAAGATCGGATTTAAAGGGAAGTTTTTCAACCTCCTCTCCTCTCCTCTCCTCTCCTCTCCTCTCCTCTCCTCTCCTCTCCTCTCCTCTCCTCTCCTCTCCTCTCCTCTCCTCTCCTCTCCTCTCCTCTCCTCTCCTCTCCTCTCCTCTCCTCTCCTCTCCTCTCCTCTCCTCTCCTCTCCTCTCCTCTCCTCTCCTCTCCCATAACAAAATAAAGCAGCAGGTGTGAAGCATCCAGTACACTGTGGAATACACACTAGCATTGGAGCAGGGTGGAGGATTTCACTTTGCTACACATTTCCCTTCTGTCCAACCTTCTCCCCACTCCTTTACTTCATTTTTCAATTGTTGAGATACTGCACAATAGAAAGAACATCCAGCTCCAACCAGTCTGGCTCACAGGACACACATCCTTTATTTTTAAAACAAAACACTAACAGCATTTCAATGGAGAGCATCATGGGTAAATGTCTTCTGTCAGGACCTGTATTAATGGTACTAATGTCCAGCTGTTAGCAGACTCCTCTTCCAATGAATGTTTTCTTTAAATGTATATTACAAATTTATTTTCACAATGGCTTTCTTCTCTTTAACAAGATTTGACATATTGGCTCTGGTGCAGCAGCAAGTTGTTTGTATAAAGCTTTGAAACATTTTTCTGAATGGTGCTATGTAAGTACTGCATACATTGAATTGTACTATTTTATTGTGCAACTAAAAGGTTTCCTGTTTTATGCCATAATACAATTTGTTATTTTTCCAGCGCACACATTAGCCTGCATTCAACTTCTGCATAAGGTAGAAGAACTCAAATTAAATTTACAAGCACACCTGAGCAAAGCTAGTTAGTTCTGGCCAGATCACGTTTCCATGATTAAATAATGCTGGCTATTATAACACATTGCAAGAAAACGCAGCTATAAATCCCTGTCTGATTTTCCAATGATTCATTGTGCCATAGAAATTCTACTAGACATTCCCCTAAGCAACAGGCTAGATGTGAGACTGAGCCACCCTGAGCAGATGTGTTAGTTGCTAGATCTGAGCAGATAAGAGTAACAATGCTGTTCTCCTATGAGTTTTCCCCTTAAGGTCCTTCCCATGCAACACGAAAACCAAACTGATCTTTGCTGCACTCCACTGCAGTTTATTAACTGAGGAAATTGGCTCTCCAAAAGATTTAGCAAATTGCTCAATGCCAGAGAGCAAGGAGAAAGAGCTAAAGGACTGTGCAATAACCTTCAGTTGTTGACATTTAATGTTTAACATTAACATTTAATGTGGTGTGCTGAAGGCAATGCAGTTCTGGGTAGTCACCCTGCCAGAAGTAGATGGGCACCGATTTCAGAGAATAGTGCACTATGTGCTGATGGTGAGGCAAGCCCACAGTTAGCACAGTGCTCATTGCCACATAGTCCGGGGGACTTGCCAGGGCAATGGATCCCTGAGGTGGTGGAGCAAGGGACCATCTCCAGTTTGCCTGAGCAGATGGTTCAAGACTGGGGTGAGATAGCTGTGTCTCCACTGCAGTCCTTGGGAGTGGTGACTCTTGGTAGTGACAACTGCCCATCACCTAGGGGCCAGCTCTCAGGAAGTCCTGGTCACACTGTTTTTATTTTGATGGCGATTATGGTGCCAGGGGTGAATGAGTTGTTGGTGTGCACCCAGCTGCGAGCTGAAGATGTTCAAAGCATGGCCAGGATACATGCCTGATGCAATGGAGAATAGGGCAACTAAACTCTATATGGAGTTCAAGGTTTTTACAGGTGGCTCTGACAGTTTTGCATTTCATTATGATTTCTCATTTCCAGTCACTTTCAGTGTTGCCAAAATTTGACCATTTGGAGTAAAGTTATCCAATCCAGGTGTTTGCCTCAAGCTGAATTATTTCAGATAGGGTGGGGAGGAGAATTTCATTTAGAACTGTTCCTTGTGGCCAAGGTTCAGGCTGAAGGAAAAGGCTTACATTTGAAAAATGCTGTAACCTACCCACTGAAACTTTCCAGTGTTCTGTCAATGAAAAGATTGGTGTGTGAGTGAAGGGAAAACAGAGCAGACAATGAATTATCCTCTATGGAGACAACTCATATTGATGGAATGAGGGATGGAGGACTTGAACGGGGTGAACTAGCACAGCATACCATGGTTAGAACTAAGAAGATAGGCTGTATTGAAAGGGAATGAACTGCTGAGAATAGGGGAAGTTTACAGTGGAGTGAATGCCAAGGAATGAAGCAGAAGAATGTTGGGACATGGGTAACCACCGAAAGGTTTTTGCATCCTAAAGAAAGTGCGTGTTTATTGGTGGTTTATTCGTGAATCCCAAAGTCCTTTGGACTAGAAGGTCACTACTAAGATGATGATCACCTACTCATTGCATTATTTTCCAGTATATTCCTGATTTATACCACACTCTTTGAATCATGAAGTATTTTCCTTACGGGTTTTTAATTGCCAGCGCAATACAAGAGTTAAACAAGCATTAGCTGGTTCCCTTCTGCAGAACTGATAAATATGATGACACGGTCCTTCTTTGGCAAATGGGCAGCTATGTCAGCACTGCAGCCCCTCAGTTTGAACCCACCAGAACTTGATTTTTCAGAGCTCTCCTCTGTGATATGATGCAGTGCCTCACTTTAGGAACAAGGGAAGAGGCAGTGTCCAATGTACCTTCTTACTCTCTCACTGTACTACTCCTCATTCACTTCTAGCTTTTGTAATAAGACAAAGTAGAGATCCCACCACAGAATGGGTCCAATTTGTTTACTGAAGGAAGGAGCTATGTGGAAAAAGGCCGTCGGTCACACAGTTAAAAGTCCACATATGCCTGGGTAGAGAATTAAGGTAGGAAAGGCAATTTTAAGTCAGCATTTTCTAATGTTTGTGTTTGCTCTGCCAAGCTTGTTAGTACCCCTTCAAAGCAAGGTTCTGATTTGTTTTGGAATAGAATGTATTTGCTCTAACTCTTTATAAGGAAATAGCCTGCTCTTTCTTACAAAATATTTTTGCCAGTGGTAGGGTACCCTTCCTGTGACTTTCCTCCCTGACTTGGGTTGAGCACCTGAAGATGATAAATGCACATCAAACTCAGCATTTCTTCCACCACCCAACTGCTTGACTCGCATTTCATTAGAATTTCAGCAATGTGCTGGTTCATGGCACATAACCTCCTCTCCCTTTCTGTGCTGTGAGCATCTGTGTGTGTTTGTATGTAAGGGTGAGGGAATGGGTATATTTCTCATCTCCTCAGCGTTTATTGCATTCCTCTTTCTCTCCCTCCTCTGCAGCAATAAATCAATGCTACTTGTTATTGTCTGCTCCTTGGGCAATGTCTCAGAGTAAGGGGAGAGAGTCTCTCCTGTATGCATTGCTGTATGTTTTATCTAAAGCTAAAACACAAAGAAAATCAAATCACAGCCTTTTTTTTTTTTCCGCAGATTTTGAGAGGAAAGACCCTATCCTGGCCATCTCAGCTTCATCACACATCACAGATGATGCTTTGTATCGCACAGTCTCCATTTGCTGACCTTGGCCTTACTCTGCCTGCATAGGCAGCAAGGCAACATTTCTGCTTCCATCGTGGACAGGAGAGTTTAGGCTATGTGGTGCTGCTGCCCAATTCCTGCAGCCCCAGGGCCATGGTGCTAGATGCACCATCCCCCTACATGTGCTGAGATGCACCATTCTCCTACATGTGCTGAGATGCACCATCCCCCTACATGTGCTGAGATGCACCATTCTCCTACATGTGCTGAGATGCACGCGTGCTCCTCGAACTTCTGCAGTGGGTCAATAGCAAGCGAACCCCTAAAAATAGGTTGTGGATAGAGCAAAATACAGCCTGAGTATTGTTTACTCTGACAAGAGCAGAGGCACACACGCTACTGCCTGGAGAAACCTTAAATCAAGAGCAACATCACACTGGGTCTGTGACTTGTAGCTACTCCCTGGAGAAGCTCTGCCCAGAAAACTCTTGTCTTCTGATTTGTTGCCTGCTCTCACATCACAGCACGCTGCTTTGCTCTACACAGTCTTCCTGATTTTTTACAGGAATAACATAAAAAGAGAGGCTCTCCCAGATCCCTGACCCTATGTGCAGACATTAGATGCTCCCTCTCTCCCTGAAGTGATGGGCTAGAGAAATGCTCAGAGGGGAAACAAGTGTGATGGAGGAACAAGCAAGCAAGGCAGATGGGAACCTTTTGGAAGACATTTGACTGATCCAAGCTCAGGAGCTTGAAATGAATACCTGTCCCACCCGCTTGAGATCCAGGCAGGTTTAAAGCCAGGGCTTCATCTGGGATTTGTTCAGCCTTAACCCCTTCCGATGTTTACTAGGTAACTCATCTGGAAACCCTCATGCAGCAGCTACTGAAGGCTTTCTGCAGGCAGATTCTCAGACTCTGAAGTACAGAAAATGCCCCCCCGACACATTAGCATGTTTCTATTGTGGCTTTGTAGACATATTTTACATTTTCTTTCTTCAGTGGGAAATGGGGACAAGTTGGACCCCCCAAGCAAGAAAAGTAATTTATCAACACAGTTTGTCAGCAACAGCACTGGTAAAAGCATGCACACACATGTGTCTCTTCTTTCTCTGTGTCTTGTTTAAAATTTGCCTATTTTTTTTTTAATTAAAATGGCTGCCTCAAGCTACTGACAAATGGTGCTTGAAACATGAGATGTGCTGAGCGTAAAAAGAAAACAACAACTTCTGTGCAAGTTCCAATTCATTCTCCTGCTCTGAATTTGACTATTTCCTACTGAAAGACTTTCCCCATCTTCTTGCTCTTGTTTCTGAAGTCACAATCATTGTTCATGATGTGATTTTCAGACCCCTCAGGGAAGACAACACCCTTGAATTGGGGCATCCCTTTTCTGCTTGGGGGACCGCTGTGCTGCTCACAGCACCAGCACGTGCAGCAGAGAGGCAACCTTGGCATGCACAAGCATTGCACCTCTTTCACGTGGCTTTCTGAGGCTTCCAAACACATGTAAGGACAAGTAAATAAAAAATATGACATGCAGGAAAGGGAAAGTTTTGTCTCTGTTTGCTTGTTTGCTCCCCCTTTCTAAACAAAGAAGGTCTCTCCAGATTTCAGGCAGTTGTTGGGGGATGGACACATTAGGATGAGAGGTAATGGCCTCAAGTTGTGTCAGGAAAGGTTCAAATTGGAGATTAGGAAAAGTTTCCTCTCAGAAAGAGTGGTGATGCAGCGGCACAGGCTGCCCAGATAAGTGGTGGAGTCACCATCCCTGGAGGTTTTCAAGAACCACGTGGATGTGGCACTGATTGACGCGGTGAGTGGGCATGGTGGGGATGGGTTGATGGTTGGACTAGATGATCTTAGTGGTCTTATCCAACTTTACTGATTTTATGTCACAACAGACATCAGCTGTTTACAAATACAACAGAACGTTTAGGGGAAATCACTGCTTCAAGTGTTTCCTTGCCTTGCCCCAAGGTACAATGGAGGTGATGGAAAGGGAAGAACTTGATGTAGAAATGAGGGAGGAGTAGCCCGGGGACAATGAGGATTAGCTTAGGAGCAGCTGGGTTACAAAGACAATACAACTGCCTCTATGAAGCTGAGGTCCTCAGAGTTCTGGCCTGTCTTACTGGTGCACCTGGGGCTTCCCTGGGTTTCTACATCTTTAAAACTCGCCCTGTCTGGGGTGCTGCTGGTTTCTCTTCCTTCTGAGCTCTGTACAGCAATTCAGCTTATCTCTGTCTAAAGGAACCCACTGAGACGAGTAACTGTTAAAGAGAGAATGAATTATCCACAGCCTTCCTGTCTTTTCACATCCCATTTTTCCACAACTCTCTCACTCGCTGATTATAATTGCCCCTTAATTACTTGTATGATTTCAATTACATAACAAGAAGGCTGTACAGTAGCTGCCAAAAGTATCTGTTAGGTTCTTCTTTTTTAATGATTAATTGAGTTTAAATAATTCTACAACTCTGACTGCCATAGTCCTGAGAGAGCAGTGAATTCATTCAATGCACAGACTTTCTCTGCTTATTGTCTACTTAATTTGGGCACAAGTTTACCAGTTTCCTCTATGGAAATTACAATTTAGATCAGATAATGCTGACCAAACATTCTTAATGTGGCCAGAAGGATTTCATCTCTTATGCAATTAAATACTGTAGGGATATCCAGCGGTGTGAATGCAGTCAACAGCCAAGAACAGACCATTCATCACTGTCACTAGGAATGTTTCTGCTTTATGTGCCAACTAGACACTGAACTGGAAGAAGTCCAAAAATCCTTGTGGGGTTGAGACGAAGATAGGACCAGCCCTTCTCAAGGACTTTTATCATGTTCAAGACAGAGAGTGATCAGGTCCTGGGTTAAACTGAGAGAATCTGCTTGCATAAAGCAATAATTAAGTAAGGAAGATAAGTTCTAGGTGGAGGCTAAATGTCATTTCTAAAAGAAAGTGTGAATAACCCCATGTGAAGTTACTTTTTAAAAATTTTTCTTTCCTGTACAAAATAGAAAGAGACAACAGCGGTGAAGAATCTTGCTGGAGATCCTCCCATACATCAGCAAGGAGCTTGTATGGAGCTTTCTTTCCAGAGATGTCACAATGGATTCAGATGATTTTTTCCAAAAAGCAGGCTGACAGTGATGAGTAATAGAGATGTTCAAGACAGACAAGGCCATCCATGGCTCACAAGCCATCTATGGCAGCAGGTTCAATTAAGAAAGCCTGTGATTGAACCTATAGGGATTCCTTTCAGGATGGTGAATTTTTAAATAAGATGTATAAACATGAGCAGGCTTATATCATCAGGTGAGAAATCTTATTCTGTGTTAGCAATTTTAACCTCGTTTTGCATTCATGCTTTTACAGAATTACAGAATCACAGAATGGCCAGGGTTGGAAGGGACCTCAAGGATAATGAAGCTCCAACCCCCTGCCACATGCAGGGCCACCAGCCTCCACCTTTAATACTAGACCAGGCTGCCCAGGGCCCCATCCAATCTACCCTTGAACACCTCCAGGGACGGGGCATCCACAGCCTCTCTGGGCAGCCTGTTCCAGCACCTCACCACTCTCTCTGTAAAGAACTTCCCTCTGACATCCAACTTAAATCTTCCCTCCCTCAACTTAAAACCATTTCCCCTTGTCCTGCAGTTATCTACCCTTTCAAAGAGTTGATTCCCCTCATGTTTGTAGGCTCCCTTTAGGTACTGAAAGGCTGCAATGAGGTCACCCCACAGCCTTCTTTTCTCCAGGCTGAACAAGCCCAGCTCCCTCAGCCTGTCTTCATAGGGGAGGTGCTCCAGTCTCCTGATCATCTTTGTGGCTCTCCTATGGACCCTCTCCAACAGCTCTCTGTCTTTCTTGTATTGGGAGCTCCAGACCTGGACAGAATACTCTAATTAGTACCTCACAAGAGCAGAGTAGAGGGGGGCAATCACCTCCCTGTCCCTGCTGGCCACCCCTCTTCTGATGGAGCCCAGGATATCATTTGCTTTCTGAGCTGCAAGGGCACACTGCTGGCTCATGTTAAGCTTTTTATCTATCAAGACCTCTTTCTTTTTTCCTGTTTTTTTTTTTTTTTCTTTTTTTTTTTCCTTTTAATTAATAGATGTTCCCGTTACTTGGTTAACACTAAGTTAAACGTCTTAAGTAAAGCATGGATCTTTTAAACTACATTTTGATGTTTCTGTTAATGTTAAGTAGAAGACTAAGAGGTACTAGAGGATACACAGCATGGGAGGCTTTGATTTAAACAGTCAGTACCTTAACATACATTTTGTATGGAAACTTCACTTTTATCATTTTTATTGTGCCAAGAAATGGTGGGTGATTTACTCCTTTAAAGAAAAAATAACTCAATTTATGTCAGATTCTACTCCCACAGAAAGTGAAATTAAATGCAAAATGAAAGGGACAGAATTTCTAAAATACGTTTCTTTTTAAATGACACATTCTTGAAAATGAGGCAGTTGAATTGCTCTGGTCACCTTAGCTTTCAAGAACTTAGATGGATATACCTTACTGTCTCACTCCAGGACTATAAGAGGAAGTTCTCCTGGTTCTGTAACTTATTCTCCTCTGAAAGCAAATAAGATATTTGACTGAACTGCATTCATCTGTCAAATATCCACAGACATTTTATCTGGGCTGCAGATTAACATTCCCACAAATGCAGAGAAACAAGTTGGCTCCGGAGTGCAGAGTGGTTTATCAGTTCAGATGTAGTTCCATGTGAAGGTTGCATTAGGATTTTCAGGTCAGGGAGGATTCAAGAGATGTGTAATTGTGTTTGCACGCCACTGAGCCTAAACTCATAAGCTCTGAGGGGCTCAGCCTGACTCCCTGCAGTGCAGCACAAGTATCCCATGCCACGCACTGGAGAACATGCTCTGGTTAGTGATTGTGGCTATTATCATTATTATCACCCAGAACATCTCTGTTGCCATAGCACAGATAATGTGGATGTTGCTAGAGCTGAAAAAACCAAGCAAACAGATTTGCTTCAAAAAGTGGTTGAGAACAAATATAGATTCTGTTTATTTGAGAACTTTCACAATTCAGTGTTTACAGCCTTTCCTCAAAAAAATGTTAATTAAGTTACAGTGCTTAGCAGAGAAAGTATTCTTCCACTGTACGTCAAATGCTCTGATAAATTGTAGCAAATTTATACTTTAACACACGTTCTTCATAGCTTTCTTGAGGCTCGTTTTTAAGTAAACACTATTACAATTTAAAGAAAAAATGATTTCCTTTTATTTAAATGATTTTCTTTTATTCACAGGTAGGTTCTCTTTTTGTAGGAATTCCTATAGCTCATGCTTTTCTATGTCTGGCCCATGTTTGCGCCATTGACAACTTTTATTCTGCCTCTTTTGGTTTTGTGTTATCATGAAAACCATGGAATTCCATTGATGGGATCCGTATGAACGCAAGGAATATTAAAAGGAAAATAAACAATATATCAAAGGTCTGTCAAAAATGTCAGTGTCCAAATTTTCTGAACCCTTTCAAGACTACATGTTCATCACCAGACTCCCTGTCTCTTTCACTAATGATCCTCTCTGTGTGGGAGTGCCTGATTATCTGACCTCTCTGATTTGTCCTCTCTTCTCCTCTTTCCCTTCAGTGGCTAGACGATTTGGGGATGGCCATAAATACAACAAAGGTCAATGGTTCCAGCTTTCCTCAGGAAGCGGAAACAAAAGCAAACCCATCCAAGCACTCTGAACACTCTTTAAAGTCTTAAAGAAATAATGGAAGGTTTGAAGTGAAGTTTCGTAACCTGTCTGAATCAGGATACTTTTCCTTGACATAAATCAGGATAGGAGACGCAATGTTTGGCTAATTTGAGTACAACTTTGATGATAATTTGCCAAGAGAGAGAAGTTAAAGTAAGCGGTACAACATGAAATAACAGAAATTAAAATTAATGGAGCTGTAAATGGGATTGCATTGTGCAGGGCCCCAACATATGGTTCAAATTCAGCGCTTCCTCTGTATGACAGCATTCTTACAGCAAGAATGCTTCTGAAGAACCGCCGCTGCACCCACCATGAAAACATAGAGAAGAAAACCTCACCCCACTATGTCTCTTCACCATTCTTTCTCCTCCCACGGTGACTGTGGTTTCATTTATGCTCTCAATTAAACACAGGTCTGAGTTCGCACTCGTAAATGGATTTATCAACTTTATTTATCGTATAAACCTCAAGGCAAACAGTAGAAGGTCATTTGGATAGCGGAGTTGAGATATACTCCACAGCAAGAACCGTCTGAAAAGTAGACTGATAGTAGGCAGAATGTAGGCAGCTTGACAGATACTGGCATAGAATCTACAGGAGGCACAAGTCCACCTAACGAGGTAAATGGAGGTCAACCACACAGTTGCAAAACAACTCCATTGGCCAAGTTTAGGAACCTTAGCATACACTTGTTGTCAATAAAAGAGACATATGTCTTAGCTCCGAATGTAATCAACTGAAATCTAGTTGTTGCAATCAGCAGTGTCCGGATAGCTATTCATATGCGTAAATGTAGAGATTCAACTCAGTATCATAGGTATCAGTGTTCTTTTGTGATATCCTTCTGTATTTAAGGTATTCACAGAAGACTGGCAGATACGTTCTGAGACTAATGGGAAATAAATGGTCTCTAGAAGCAGCAGCTAGATACCAAGCAGGATACCATAGATACATCTATGCTTTGGCAACCAAACCTCCACGTGACCTGCAATCACAGGAACACACTCTGTGTGGACTGAACAATAAATAAATCATGGTTAAAAGCAGCCCATCAGCAAACATCTCAATCTCAGCTCTTCTGCGTTAGCTATGAAGAGTCTACAGCATGAATGAAAAGCATATGAGTTTCAAAGCTCATGACTTAACTTGTTGCCAAGTTCATTCTTCACCATGTAGACTAGATGAAGCTACAATTCTTCAGCCTATGCCAAACACAGACCAACATTTTGGCCTTGTTCTAAGTAAGGAGTGTATATCACGTTAACAGAAATCTGGAAGGAACTAGGTCGGATAAGAACGTCACTAAAATGAAGAATTCATGCCTATGTATTAATTCTAATACAATTAAACATTGTTATTAAATCATAGCATATAATTATTACCATCAGAGCAAATAATGAGCTATCCCCCTTCCTCAAGCCTACAGTGAGTCTGACTTCTTTAGCTGTGCTTAATTGTTGCCAGGGATCCCTGCAGCAGCATTACCCTGTTTAATATTACATGACATGAGAAAATTAAATGATCAATATTGAGTTAGAGCACTCAGTTGTTCCTTCTTCACTTTTGTAATTGCTGGTGTGATGAGAAAATAATTATGATTTTGAGTTTATTGCTATTCTCATTGTCCTCTGTTGGTGATTTTTGTTGTTCAGCAATGGATATGTCCAATTTGAATTGTCTATAACATTGTTGTCTTGGAAGGAAATAGAAAGGAAAGGGGAAGGGATAGGAAGTTGGAGAAATTAAAGGCTGATCTAGGATTAACACAGTGTTTACTTTGACTCTTGGCAAGGTCTGTTTGTAAAAGGAGACTCCCAAAGCAAAAATCATCGAGACAGAATTTGTTTAAAGTGACACTGTCAGCTTAAATATCACACTTCAAGATCTTTTTAAACTTTATGTTGTTATAAGTAACGCCCAAACAGATTATATCCTGTTAATACCATTGGAACACCTCAGATTATTACAGCTGACAGAGTAAAGAAAAATATTTCTCTCCAAGTTTTCATTTGTTTTCATTGCAGCTGATAGCTCTCTGTCCACCATCACCAGGATATATGGAAAGCCTACACACAAAAAGTGCCATGTAAAATATTGCCCAAATCTTCCATAGCTTTTTATTGATGTGAACTCACCAACAGCTGATTTTTTTTTTTTTTAAATTTCATCACTTCCCTCTCCAAGTGTTAGGGTTCTTTCCTGTTGCTTGAATGACTTTCTGACAGAGTAACAGAGAGAGAAAAAAAAACAAATAAAAAAAAAAATACCACCGACGGATTTAGAAATACAATTTTTAAAATCAGCAGGGAAAATAGAAAAACAGAAATCCCCATCAGACCTCAGCAGGAGCAGGTCTCTTCAGGGTTCCTGTTTTCAGCCACGTGGGAACAGGGATACTTACTCCCTTCAGAAGCCTGTGGGAGAGGGCTGATAAAGAGATCCTTTAGCAGTGATGTTTAGGAGTCACTCATGTCAGCGTTAAGAAATCTTGGGAGAGAGAAGGAAACAGAACTGGTTATTCATTTCCTTTGTTCAGCTGCTTTCAGAGGTTTTGAGGGAGATGAATACAAAGACACTATGGCACATGCCAACTGTTGACTCTATCAAATAATAAAGCAATCCCAGTGGGTATTAAGAAGCGTGGAATCACTCTAATGAGTCTGGCAAAATCTCATTAGGATGAACAGCAGGTGATGACAAAATATTTGCTCTGTATGCAAATGAGTTGTTTCCTTCTCTGTCTACACGCAGTTACACGAATGCTAAGGATAGGAGCTATTGGATAATTACTCACTGGGGTGAAGCCCTGCATTTGTGGTGGCTGCATTTCAAATGCGTCAGTGGCAAAAATGGGAAAAACGCTCAAAAAAGAGCTGTGTTTTAGGGCAAGAGCCACACTCAGCCTCCTACCCTGCACAAAAGGCAGTTTTTCTGTACTTCGACATTCCATCTGTTTTTTCAATAATGCCTTCAAAGCAAGAAGAGAAATACTGCAGGTTGTCCAAACTTCTCCAAGAGCTGTTGGCATAGCGGGCATGGTGTTTGTGAAGGGAGTAGAAATGATGAAAAGTAAAAAGGCCAAGGCAGTTCCAGTTGTCAGAACTATGTTATGTGCACAGTTCTGAGTCTGGTCTGTCTCCCTAGTTCAGAGCAAGTCTACTAATTAAACAGGAAATATTCATTTGTGGGCTCAAATATTGCTTTTTGCATGCACAGTAAATCACTTTTGCCACCTTTTGCTGCCTGTGTAGCCCTTCACATTCACTCAGTTCCTGGAGGTGTTTCTGGCGTAGCACTCTTCCATTCTCTCAAGTGTATCATTAATAATTCTTCATACATTTGCTTTTAATCACACTGATATTTATTTATTGCCACAGTTCTGTTCTTATTCCTCATACGTGTCAGAAGCAAAATTCTTGCACGGAGGAGATGGAAATCCCCCAAGAGCCCCATTTTTCTGTGTGTGCTGGAGAGGAGGAGAACATGAGAATTGAGTCAAAGGACATTCCAGATTAAATAAACGAAGCCATGCAAATACAAATGTTTCTGTAGATCTTCTCTCCAGAACCTGGCATTCAAATGCTTTCATTATGCCTTCCCCATGTAATTGTCTTTTGCACACACAAAATAAGTCAGGAACGCATTTCAAGCTTCTCTTCTAAAAACACCCACTAGGATCCCCAGGGCTGTGCATAACTTCCAATTTTGACAGGCAAAGGACTATTTGTGTGACGAACCCATCCTCTCATTGCGCTCATCAGCTCTTAACTGAAGTCTTGCTTATCTGAAGTCAGTATGCTATGGGCTGTTCATCAGAGAGAGAATTTAGTAACTTGACTGTGGGAAAGAGGCATGTAGTCAATGTCCTACACAGACAGGGTGAAAACCAAACACTAAGGAGCAAAAAATTGTCTCTCTCACTATCCAGCTCAAGTCAGGTCAAATCTTTTGGAGAGTTGAAGGTTCAGCTCAAATCTTTTGGAGAGCAAGGACAAATCTGACAAATTGCTCCCTCTGCAAAAGAAAAAAAAATCATTTCATTGTCAGGTCTTCGGTGGTCCAAGGATATTGAAATGAATTAGTGTCTGATTTTAATAATTCTGTTTATTTTAGATTCCTATTATTATTATTAAAGTGAATGACTATTAGGGATTTTAGTCTACAAATGTGCTTTACATCAAAGTGGCTTTTCAGATAAAGCCAATACGATAATTTCTGATTTTGTATGGTTAGGAAGCTCGGAAGGGTACCTGACCAAGTCAGCAGGGGAACTGAAGTGAAGTCCTTCACCCTCCTGATTGTCAGATCAACACTTTATGGTCTGTCATTCTGGTTCGCCGTGTCACTCCTGTGGATCTGGGACCTACAGATCTACTAAAAATATTTCTGTTACTGGAAAATTTGTTACAATTTGGGCAAATATCACCTGGACTAGTGTGGGGAGCGTTTAATTCTCTGAGCATGAGGACTGGCAACGTAACATCTCATGATCCAGACCTCCAGTCTACGATATGATGACTGGTATTCGTCTTACGTCTAATAATTGCATTAAATTGAGGTCTGCAGTTCAAAGCGCTGCCAAAATGACATCGGGCCAAGAATTACATTAAGCATTAACATGCAGGCTCGGTGGGGCTTGCAGGGCAGCGAGGCTTGTTCTCACGCTTGGGTTACGCACACTGAGGTGCTGTGTTCCAACCCAAACCCACAGCAGTGTGGAGGGGCCACAGCCTTCTGTTTCTGCTTAGCAGGTTTTGCTGACCAGCCAAAAGCAGTGGAAATCCCAAGCCCTCAGAATGCAGCAGCTCTTAAACAACTACACTTTCTGACTTTGTTTTGCTGTTTCTTTTGTTTTCTTGCTTAGTTGGTTGGGAGAGAAGAACAATAATTGGGTGTTTTTTCAGTGAAGCTGACTTCAATAAGAAATCTGGACAGCTGTGCCAGTGACCCATCTCAAGCAAAAATGTCATATGATGTCAGGGATGGCCTGTATCAGCTTACCAATAGTGAAACACATGTTGATCCCAGACAAAAAAAGTATTGTAGATCCCTTCCAAATGCAGTATGGATAAGACTTCACCAGGTTTGGCTCTCACCACCCAAAACAATCCACCACCACTATTCCAACAGATTTTATGTCCTCAGACTCATCTTCTAACAGCACACTTCCATACATGCAAAAAACATTTGGGGACATTCTGTAAAAATCTAACACGGGTGAGCAGAGGTGCAGCCACCAGGGCATCTCACATGCTTCCTACCGAAATAGACAACAAACTGTATTGCTCTCTCAGGATCACATGGAGACCGCACAGGCTTCAGAAGGGATCCAAGACCAAGAAGTATAAACAAGAGAAGACAAGCCCTAAGCAGTATGGGCAACAGTTTGTTCTGCTTGTCCTTGGCAACTATCCTTGCCTTCTATTTTTTAGCAATATAGATGGTATCTTACAGAGGCTAGGAGGACAGCTTACCCATGCAGTGCTATCTGAAATGCCAAAACAAATACCACATGGCTTTCACCTGTTTCTCCCAAAGGGAAAGATTGCACATAATACCTTATTAGCGTCTGACAGGCTGCAGAGATCACTCAGATTCTCTCAGGGGTCCAAAATGGCACAGAAACGCTGTGTTTAAGAAATAAGATCTCCTGTGCTGCAAGGTGGTCCAGCTGCTCAAACTCTCATCTGAATTTTTGCAGCATGAACTGAATTTTCAGCTTTTGTTTCTAGATAAGTTTGCAGTTAACAGCAGCAAGCACAGACCCCCTGCAGTCTCATCAGTACTTATAGAGCAGGCCTACCCTAAAGGAGCGATTCCTCTGGCTATTCTTGTTTCTTCTGTAGGCCGACTGCTTTCCTTTGTGAAGGCCTTTGAGACCTAAGATAATGCTAGCACATTGATCATAGTAAAAAAAGGCACTGTAGATAGGCATCTTCACCTACCAATAGAAAGATCCTATATATTCGTGTTTTTCTACTCATAAAAAACACTTGTCAAAACCAGGGGAGGAGAGCACTACCCTTTGATTTCTTTATTCTCAGCACCTTGCCTTCAAGGGCAAAGAGCACTTCAATTTTTTTCTCCCTCCCAGTCCCATTTATGCTGAGTTTTGCTTTTCAAATATCTATCTGACAAATGTTCTTTGAGTATTTGAGATACTGAAGTATCTCAGAAGGCAAATTATTCTCCTTTCCCATTTTTCTCCTCCTTTTTTTGAGTAATAATTCAAAGTGGCAACCACTGATTTGCATAAACGTTCTTGAGGACTGTGGCGCATAGAGTCATCCTGTTTTTCAACCCTTGCTGAGGCACTTATACCAGTAACCTAATTACCCTTGGATACTCCACTAATCATTGGAGAAGGACAAGAACAGGCACTTCTGGGAGTTCGACTCAGTGCAGATGAGTGCGCACTTAGGTTGAAACACACTGTAGATGTGCTTTACTCTGTCTGTTTGTTCTCAGGCCTAAATCTACCCAAGGCCAAATGTACCAGGTGTGCTTTGCTCCGTGATGCTGTCCCGCCACAAGACCTTTGTCCTCAGCAGATCCACAACGTCCTGCAAATGCGATTTCTTTTTGGCACCTCCACTTTGTGAAACCTTGTGGTTTTCAGAATTAAACGGTTTGTGATTTATCTGAGGGAATATCTGTGGGTTATTTCTTTATCCACTGATTTCCACTGTCTCCAGAGAAGACAGGAATGCAAAGTGTTTGCTGCATACTTGCTATTACTGCACTACCACACAAAAATCTTAGCACCACTGGGAACAATGTCTTACCAGGTTTTGTCCTGTAAGGGAGAAGTATAACTCCAGATCTTGTATATCTAAAGCTTATGCAAACTTCAACAAGATTTTTCTTCTGTTAGGTACAGAGGAACAAAGCATCTACTCTTTCATGTAAAAAAAAATGACCTCTTCTAGGAGTCCTAAGTCTAAGGTGTTTTTCCTGTGAAAAAGAACTTTGTGGAAATGATAGCAGAATATCAGATTACCGACTCTGTATAACAGTCCTCTCTTTGGCTTCTGTCTGCTTCTTAACAACATCTAGTGAAAAGCTGAATGCCTTCCAGAGACACCTTTAATTCACGTGTTAAGAATGTTTATGCATCTCAAGTGGTCAAATTAAATTGTATTAAATGAACCATATGGACTTGAAGTAGGTTCTAAGGCCTTCTTTAAACTGTTGTGTGTTCATGAAACAATTAAAGCTGAATAAACATTGCTAAAAGAACTTCAGAGTGGATTAGCTCCAATTTTTAACTAAACCAATTTCTGCCACGGTTGGTTTCCATGGGCATTCATTTGATCTGGCAGAAATGGTCTTTCCTCGAGCATTTAACCAAAGTCTAATTGTAAGAGCTGCTTTTGTTCTGTCGGTGAGAACAATGATTTTGCTTTCCATGATCATTTATAATGGAACAGCTCCATATCAGACTCCTTGAACAAGAGATGTTCAGCAGCCAATGAAGGAACTAAGCACTGACTGGGATACACTGATTGGAGTGCAAGCATGCAAGAAAGCTCTGAATTTGTTACTCGTGGCAAAACATTTGGCTGGTTCTTTACAAAAATAATTATCTATACATCAACTGTTTTTACAGACCACAATAGCCTGGGCCTAAACATCTTGTCTTAGACTTTAGACTTGTCCAATGACTCCAATGACTGGAGTCTTGACTTCTCCAAGGGAACCCACTGACATTCCACCAGGTTTCAATGTCAGCAGGAACAAGTCATCCAGTCTGTTTGGCTGAACTGTTCCACCTCTCTACACGAAACCCCTCACTCTCCTTCCTTCATTCCACTCTCCAAAGTATTCAGGAAAGCCTTTGAGATAGGAGTTAGGAGTGTGAATATAAGTGAAGGGGGAAAAACTGGCTTTGGCAAGGTTATCATATTCCTTCAGTGTAAATAGCCTTCAGCCTACATTCACTGACAGTATAAGCCTGAAATCCAAAATATAGCTGCAGCAGGACTTTTAAAATGTTTTGTTTAGTCCTGACATAAATTGTAATACCTATTGCATATGGAGGAAATTTTTAAGGTAGACTGTCAAAAGCTGCTCTGGAATGCAATAAAGAAAAAATAGCAAAACATTGTCTCCAGCTTCCCACTGCTCTATCTTAAACTTAGCTATGAACACCAGTGGAACTCAGCTGGAAACACTTCTTTTGATTATCTGGCATTGAGGGTGTTCATATAGAAGGTCTTCAGTTCTGGTTTTTGCTCATCACTTTTGTTTGTGAGATCTTAGGACATTAAGCTGGTGACCTTCTAATTGTGGCCAAGAGTCTTAGGTAAAGCCCAACAACTTACTAACATTTGAACATTTTTGGCCATGTATTAAAGTATATGTTTTCTTCATGCTTTTGATCAAGGAATCGCAGAAGATCAGCTAGGTCAAACTACAGGGCTGCCAATTGGACTACCACAGTCATGAGATGACTCTGTAGCCTCTGTAGCACTACTCAGAGATGTCATTATCTTTATTTATCTATGTAATAATGGCTGTGTTTTTAATAGCTACTGCCAGTAGCTGCGTGGAGGGTGACCTACTAAGCATAAACAGTAAATATTTATCCTACTGATCCACATCTTCCAATCCATCACCAATCTTCGTCCCTGTGATCTGATACTCCTCTGTGACACCACCCTCACATACTACAGAAAGCAACAATTCCAACTGGTGATCTTTGCACTGTACTTAACAACATCAGGAAGTAATCATGGCTAATTGTTATGGCTGTAATTCCAAACCTGACAGCTGGCAGAGAATCAGAGGTCTCAGTCACATTTGCTGAATGTCTCCCTATTACGTTCTCCCAGACACTTTATGGCAGCACTCTCCTTCAACTACTTGCATTTCTTCAACACTCAGGTAGTTGCTGCCAAAGCTATCCTCCTCTAGGGTAATTATTTGCAGTGTAATTTCTTGGCAGCACAGCTGGCAAATGTTGCTCTCATGCAGGCTAGACTAGATCTGTACAAAGAAGGGCTGACAAGGTAAAGATTTTAGGATCATCTAGAGTGAGTGAATAAACACTGGTTATAAAGAACAAGCAAGTGCCATCTGCTCCCACTCACATAACTCCTGTTGACTTCAATGGGAGTGTACTGATTTTCACAGCCGCTTATTTGTTTTCTGAAGGTGCTTTCTTTAGTATTAACAATGGCTCAAAATGACAACTCCCAGAGGTCTGAGGGAGCTAGAGAACTGAAAATGTCAGTAATGGAGCATGGATCCATTCTCATGATGTTCAGCAGAACAGATCTGTTGGCATTTACAGACAGTTCAGATATCCTAATGCTGAGCTAGGATGGGGAAGGCAGCATTTTCAAAATGGTTTTGAGAATATAAGATAATTTTTCTAATGACCAAAGGGGAATATGAGAGAGAACTGACATGTTTTGAAAGAGCTTCTGAACTTAACATTGGCACACATGGATTGGAATTGCACTGAAGTTGTGAAATACTTTTCACTTCACTAGCAAAGCTTGGGAACCTTGTATGCTCTGCCATTTATTGTATCCTATAGTTCTCTATGAAAATAGCACAATAGGACTATGATCTTGAGCCTAGAAGGAAAATTGAGAAGTGAGTCCATCTGTGAGTACAGTACACTACTGCAGACTTTCACACAGAACCTTTGGCCATTGTGGCTGTTCCACCTCCTTTGGTGTGTGCGTGCACTGGATAAATGTGGCTTGCCTCTAGACTTGTCCACCTGATCAAGTTATGGTGCTTAGTCATCAGGTCACAGCTCCCTGCATCCCAGCTAAGCTGTTATAGCTGTCTGAACATTCTGTGCCTGAGGCATGGGTGAGGTAATTCAATGGCAAAAAAGACTGACGGTAAGGCATGGGCACTTTGTCACATGTAGGAGCCTTTGCACTAAAACCCACATATCGGGGGGTAAGGTATACCTCCCTTCAGGTGCTTCTGTTGAATCTGATGCTCTAAAATCAGTAGTGTATACGTGAGCCTAGGAGAGGTCAAGCTGATGTAAACAACCCAGCACACAGAGAACACTAACCTGAGAATTCAGGAGGGTGCATTTATCCTGGGTTAAGATGCCATCTTGGAGATCCAACTCTGTTCTAATGATTTCTAACGATTCTTTCTTATAGTTTATAACTGTTAACAAAAGAATTAAAAGTGTGCCTAGTTCTACAGTCTGAGACTCTGGCGCTCAGAACACAACTCACATGCTGGCTGACTGGTGTAAGCAGACCTGGTGACTCTTACTTAATGCCTTTGTAATGTAGCCTATCCCTGGAGTTGTCCAAAGCTCTGAGTTAAACTTAAAAGTTCCCAGTAGGAAGACAGAAAATCTCTTCTTTTTTCCTTCTGTCTCACCACATTGCCTTAGATTTTCAAGAAAAATGAAGATGTAGAACTGAAGGACATGGCTTATTAGACATGGCAATAGTGGTGGGTGGATGATTGAACTAGATGATCTTGGTGGTATTTTCCAACTGAAATGATTCTATGATTCTGTATTTCTACTGTCATTCCCTCCTACCCAGTTCAGACCCAGGCATCAGTATGAAAAGGTGATTACAGTACAAGGGTACAAAAAGCAGTACACTCCAGTGTGGCATAACAGGGTTGGGGCAAGCTGAATTTGTGACTGCTCTCACAGGCTTAGGAGCATCCAAAATGCACGGCATGCCAAAAGAAAACCAAATCAACAATAAGCTCTTGAGATTTATGGCTTTTTTTTCAGGAGCATGGAGAAAGCAAGGAAGAAAGGAAAAACTCTGGATGCTCACAGTTAACCCAGCACTATTCAGCATCTTTACATGGCTGTGAAGAGCAAAGCACAGTGCACTGCTGTGTTGGACCAACGAGGCAGGGCTTTGCCAGTAAAACTGAAAAAGAGTAGAAGACTTCAAGATAAATAAGACAGCAGGAAAAAGTAATGAAGGAATTAAACTGACCTTCTTTAGAAATGGGTGAGACGGGGTAAACAGGGAGAGATCTTGTTTTGCTTTCATCCTGGAAAAAATAACATTTCTTCCTTTCCAGTTCAGCACAGTTGACTGATTTGGAAACAAATCTGTTTTCTCTGGAAAGATTTATTTGCCCAACAGACTTTTTTTTTTTTTTTTTTTTTTTTTTTTTTTTTTTTTTTGGCAAAAAGCAATAGGTTGAAAGAACAAGGCTTGTCTTGTTAGCAGGTTTAAAGGGCTCAGTAATTAACTGGTACATTTGGAGGCATGGCATGCAGGATACTTGCTGCAACCTACTTTATTACAGTGCTGCGAAATGGGCAGAAGCTTTAAAGAACACTTTATTTCTCAGGCAGTATCAGATAGCAGGATTATTTGGTTATGAAGTTAAGCCAAAGCATTTGCTGAGGTAAGAACACTCTGGTGTGACCCTTGAGAACATGCTTTCATCTGTGACATCCTTTCTCTCTCCCTCCCTTCCTTTTCCTCTTTCATTCTGTCTTTTCTAGCTTGAAAACAAAGTGACACTTATTTAGTCTGGGGACAGCATGCGGTTTTTTCACATCGCTTCCCTGCACTACATAGTAGGTGCCTTCAAATCACAAACTGACATCCTGTGATCTGGGGAAGTTGGTCACAAGGGTCATTCATCCCCGAAGTCATCTCTTTTTGGTGTACAATGTGTAATAATGTTATTCACAGAAAAACAAACAAACAAACAAACAAAAACAAACAACAAAAAAACCTCTCTTACTCCCTTATCCTTTTTCTGCCTCTAATTTCTTTTCTTTTTCAAATTAGTATGATTCTGCAGGCAATTGCTAGCTTGGCACAAACTTTTTAAATGTTGGTGGCCCAAAATAGGACTCTAATTCCATGCTGCAACAATTTAAATCCTGGCAACTTGACCTTGTGAGGTTCTAAAAATCTTCAGCTTATTGTAACTTATAGCATGGAGAAGTGCCCTCCTGCAGTACAACTACTGGTAGCCTGGTCCTTGAATCCAGGAGCCAAAATAGAGTCACTCCTGTCAGGAAATGCAAAGCTAGTGAATCTCTTCAAGCACTAAACAGACCCTTGCAGATGGTGATATTGCAGAACAGTACACAAACATTTTCCAGCCTTGCCAGGAGCCCTTCAAACTGAGAGCAAGATTTGACACTCAGAATCAGTGTATATTCATTGCTATGTCTCTTTTTTCCTTTCTCAGCAAATCATAGAATCATTTGAATTGGAGGGGACCCTTAAAGGTCGTCTTGTCCAACTTTGCAGTGCACAGGAACATGCACAGCTAGATCAGGTTGCTCAGAGCTCTGTTCAGCCTGATATTGAATGTCTCCAGGGATGGGGCATCTACTTTTAGATCCCGACCTGCTTTTGTCAGGTGTTAATTTCTTCCTGTTGGGAAAAGAAACAACTCAAGCTTCTGGGAATAAATATTGATATTCAGTAGTGTTGCATGATACATGGATCTGAATGACATTTGTCTAGAAATCTCTATTCTTCTTCCCATTTGAAAACAAAGTAATTAATTTTCAACTTACCCACCTTGGATGCAAAAAGTGATCTGTTGAATCATTGCCTCCTCTTGATCTTCTTGCTGCCCTGGAGAAGGACAGAGGCATCTGAAACCATTCAGTTTCTCCAACAGCCTTTTCTTATGGCTACACCTTGGGAACATTGGATGAGGTCCTGGGCAGCCTGACCTAGTGGTTAACAATCCTGCTGTTGGTGGAGAGTTGGAATTGGATGAACCTTGGATTGGGTGAGGTCCTTTCCAACCAAAGTTATTCTATGATTCTATAATCATGGTGCTGCCTTTCTCCAACTCCTCATATGATACCAGAGTGCTATAATAGTTCTATCTACTACTTCTGACACAGAAGACTCAGCCTTGCAATTCAGCAGGACGAAGGAGGAAGATCCAGCTGTAATCAGTATGAATTTGTTTGATGTTCTCCATCATAGGAGAAGTGCACAGGGAAAGGATGATATTGAAAAGATGAAATCAGATAGGGAGGAATGAGTTAATGAGCATGCTTCTCAAAAGAGATATTTCTCTTTACATCTCAATAGATGGGTGAAGGGCATATTGCCTTGTCAGTTAAACACAGCCGTTAGTTTTGAGCCCATAATAATTAGCCAGTTTAAAAAAACATGCAGCTCAGCAGTTCTAAAAGCGGACAACAGCCTCTGCCACTCCTCAGCACAGATATATTTGTCCACATCCTCTCCAAGTGACATGCTGGTACAGAGGCGGCTTGGTTGGTAGTTAAAAGAGAACCTAGGATTAAGTGAGACCTCATCCAGTGTTTTTCTCACTTGCTACATCCAGGTCAGTCTAGGACAAACCACTGGGAAGGAGTGGGAAGCTCGCTGTATGCTGGGATCCTGCTTTCACAGCAGAGCACATCACAGCCATGCTAACATCCAAGTTAATTCTCTTTTACTGCACTGCCTTGCACCTGCATAAGCAAGAGTCATGGTCCGTAATCTCTGCAGAGTGTAACTGGAGCAGAAGAGAGGAGGGTAAAGATTCATTTTGCCCTGTACTGACAAAGGCATGTGGGAAGAGATGGCAATATTAAACCAAAGGTGGAATAGATGAGATGAAGTCTCAATTTTGCTTTATATGGCTTTTAAAAAATTCACTTTCCCTCCTGGTCCTTCAGTTCCCACACTACAATTCACAACTGCTAAGACTCAAATCATTAGCAAGTGGCATCTGTCTTCCAGGACTCCAGCCAGTCCCAGCTGAAGCACATCTGCAGAGCTCTGCAGAGCCCTCAGTCCCAGGTAGGAATCAGAGAATCATTAAGTTTGGAAAAGACCTCTAAGATGAACTATTACAACAATGAGCCATGTCCACCATGCTCACTAACCATGCCCCTCAGTGCTACATCTACACCAGTCTTAAACGCCTCCAGGGATGGTGATTCCATCACCTGTTCCAATGCCTCGCCACTCTTTCTGAGAAGAGATTTTTCCTACTATTCAACTTCAACCTCCTCTGGTGCAACTTCAGGCTGTTGTTAAGAACTAACACTTCAAGCCTTGCTCACAAAAACTGCATCCTTAAATTGAAATTGCCTTTCTTGTTTCATTGTTTTCTTGCCCATAGGACCCTTCGATCACATCATGTTTTTCATTTTTTCTTCTTTGCAATCTCAAACACAGTGGTTGGGTGGCTTGGTCTCAGGAATCTCTCACAAATGTACACTGACTTCAGTGCCAAGAGATGAGATCATGGTGCTTCTGTGTGTCAGTGGACACCATATTAGAGAACAGAGAATGATGTTCTTGTAATGCATTTCTCTTGGTCTGTTCCTGGTTTAGGGCACTTCCAGCATCTCATGGTCAATCTATCATCTGCTCAATTTTCAGAAATTGGGATGAGGATCAAGCTCTGTACCCTAAAGCTTATTTACCAGCACCTCCCATTTTAACCTGGTTGGAGACATCCTTATGGCCAAGGCAAGCATGTATCTGCACTGCCAGTGAAGCCCAGTTCAGACCATTCTCCAGTCTGGTGTGGCTGGAGCCTGCTGCTTCTCTCGCTTTCTTTTGCCAGTATGTTTAAACATCTATACTCCAAAAGTATGTAAAGCAGAACCATCTGACTTATTGTCCACAATGAGTGCAATTCATAACTTTACAACAGAAATTTACAGTCCCCTTTCGTGTATAAAAAGTTTCCTGTCATGGTTTTGCATCTACTCCATAGCTCAGCTCTGGATGGAAACACTTGGTGTAATCTCTTTAGAGATAAATAAGCCCTCTGCTGAAAGTTAAATGATGCCATTATTTTCTGCATGTTTATAGACATCATCCTGTCTCACTCCCATGCCTGGATCCGAGACAGCCTGGATCCAAGACAGCCTGAATCTTTGTTTTCCATTTCTGAAAGCTGTGGAGGACAGAATGAACACGAGCGTGCAGGAGGGGCACAGCAAGGCAAGCCAGCGCTGGGTTCACGCACAAACATGCCTGCTCTGCAGAGCCAAATGGCAGATGCCGGACACCCCAGCTGTTTCCTTGGCCAGGAGAGTGTTTAGTCTAGGATCCATCTCTGGGCTGCAGTGGGGCAGGGGAAGGGGGATGCCAGAGCATTGCAAGAGGTATGGGGAGCAGGACCCAGACTCCAGCGGTGGGGAAGTAAACTTTGCCTGTTGTTGTGGTTTAACTTGTCAGGTGGCTCAGCACCACACAGTCATTTGCTCACTCCCCTATTCTCAGTGGGATGGGGGAGAGAATAACAAAAATATGGATATATATTGAGATAAAACTATTTTCTAACAGAGAAAAGGATAGTAGCTATGACTATGTATATTTATAAATATATAAAGGTATATAACAAGTGGTGAACAAATAATTGCCCATCACCCCCCAGCCAATGCCTATCTCATGCCCTGATCAAAGTAAGAGAGAGAAACTAACTCCCAGACTCTTCAAAACTCTTTCTGTTTGATACTGAATGGTATGGAATATCCCTTTGCCCAGTTTAAGCCAGCTGTTCCATTTCCTCCCAGCTCCTTGAGCCCTTTGCTGAGGATGGCCTTGGCTCTGTACAACACTGCTTAGCAGCAACTATAAACATTGGAGCATTATCAATATTGTTTTTCTCCTAGAACCAAAAACACATAATCATATCAGATACCGTGAAGGAAACAATTCCAACATCACTGAAACTAAGACAATTCTCAGTCTTTATTCCATGCCATTTACATAATGTTCAAGTCCCACAGTTTCTACATTCTAACTTATTACCTTCACCTATCTTTTTAAAATTTGTGTATGTACACATAGTTTATGGGCAATCCATTTAAATTGTCTGTGGTATTCATTTAGTTCATAGGCTTAAACTCCATTTGTCTTTCATTACAGGAGGGATGATTTAAATTGTTCTGCCTCAGCATCAGATCACTTTGAGGTACACAATGGACATCCCCTTCCTTCTGCATTACCCACCACATGCACCTGAGTCCCTGATCAAAAGCAATGCCACAAATAGGCTTGCCTTTGCCTGAGGCAGGAATGACCCAGACTGTCTTGCCTAGCATGTTCTTTACGTGCACCATCAGGACTTATTCCCTTCTACACTATGCAGGAGGCTTGACTGGGCAGGACCAGCTTGACTGGCAGATCTCCATTGTGGACTAACCAGCTGCCTTTTGCTAAATATGTGTCCTGATGTTTGAATGCCCCGGCACCCATTGCTCTCAGTATAGTCTTTAACAATTAATTGCATTATTCAGTTTTCCTAGAGGCTGGTACATGACAGTGGTTGTGACATACCCATTCAATGCCATGCTCTTTGGCCAAGGTGTTTATGAGGTTGTTTCAGAGATGAGTCCCATTGCTGAACTCAGTTTTTCTGGGCTGCCAACTCACCATAAAACTTGCTTTTCGAGACTCAGAATAGTATTTCGGGCAGTGGCATAAGGCATGGGACCTGTTTCCAGCTATCTTGTTAGTTTCTTCACCATTGTAAGCACATGGTGTTTGCCTTGGCAAATCTGTGTGAGTGAAAAATAATCCACCTGCCAGGTCTCTTTATATTTATAGCTCAGCCATACTCCTCCATATTAAAGAAGTTTTCTGTGCTTGGCAAGTTTCACATTCATGAATAAGCTGTGCAGTAGCATCCACTGTCTAGTCCATCCCTTGATCCTGAGCCCATCTACAGGTTGCATCTCTTCCTTGATAGCCTGAAGTGTCAGGGGCCCTACAAGCTAAAAATAATTTACCCTGATGCTGTTAATTCAAGTATACCTGAGTCACTTCAATCCTAGTGGCCATATCCATCTGCTTATTGTTTTGATGCTCTCCAGTGGCATGACTCTTGGGTATGTGAGGATCTATATGATGTACCTTTACAATTGTGCTCTCTACTCAGGCAGCAATATCTTTCCACAATGCAGTAGCCCAGATGGGTTTGCCTCTGCACTGCCATTTGTTCTGTTTCCATTGCTGCAACCACTTCCAAGGGGTATTTGTCACCATCAGGAGTAGAGCACTGGTCTCTTCATCTACCATTGGTCTTTCATTACTTTTCCAGTTCATTCCTACCAGAGTGTTGGCATATGAAGATAGTGCATATTGTACAAATCTCTGCCATATAGGTGTCGCGCATATCATGCTTTCTGGATCTTAGAAATTGGTATTAACACCCAAGTTGATTCCATATATCATCTCTAGGGTCTATCACGGGAGTTGGAGGATCTGTTGCATCATCATCAGATCCAGACTCCCTTCCCCTTGAGAATGCTGAATGGTATTGAATAGGGCTCAGGATTCTACGGTTGTTCAGAGGTAAAGTTCCAAACATGGAATGGGCAGAGGCTATTGCTCTGGGCACTTCCCCATACCTTTCCACACCCACTGCTACTCAGAACAATCCTGCCTTGGGGCAGATCTCTAGGTGATATTCTTAAATAATTGTTTTATATTCTTCAACAATTGTAAAAGCTGCTCTAAAAGTAGGTAGGATGCTGTGAGACACCACTGATCAGTGGCTCAGGTGAGGAGAGATCTTTCAGAGAGAGCATCTTTTCAAGGGGTGATGGGAAATGGGGATTGGTAGCTGTGTAAGCAGACCATCAAGCCAAAATGAACACAGGCAGCTCAACGTCTCAAGAGTAGATGTCTTCATTACTAGGCATCAATAGTAGCAGTACCTTATACACAGGCCTAACTCAGTGCAGGAGGATAGAAAAAGATATTAAATCAATTTTTAAGAAAGCTAAAATACTAAGGAAGAAGAGTAAAAGCTCCTGGTATCAGTTCCTGCTATAAACTGGAATCTTTTTGTTATTTCTCCAGTAAGCATAAGTTTAAATAAAATAAATGCCTTGGACATGTGAGAGAGAAATCAGTGAGAAAAGTTGAAAGATAGTAAATCATCGTGATGAGAGGTAGTGTGTCATCCTTGCTGGAATGGGAATGGGAATGGGAATGGGAATGGGAATGGGAATGGGAATGGGAATGGGAATGGGAATGAGAATAGAACGGGGAAGAAGAGAAAATAGAAAAGGGAAGGGAAATTGAAAGGTAAAGAAAAAGGCGAAGGAAAAAAGGAAGGGAAGGGGCAAAGATGGGTCTATGGAGAAAATAATAGTTGTAGTTGTCTGGGTTGCAGCTATCCTGCAAATTCTCAGTTCAGTAAAATGTCGTTTGTCTGTGAAAGGAGCACAACTTTTTATTTATGGGAGCTCTGTGGAGTATTCTCTCCATACCATTTTCCCTCCAAGATTTGAAGCAAACCTGGACTTTGCTGTGTTGGATACCATAGGGAAGCAGAAGTCCTTTAAAACCGAGGAGCCTAACACTCTAATCAGCTGAAATTCAATGAAGTGTATCAATCTTATTTCACAGGCAGAGACACCAGTCATAGGGAGACACTAAGTGACAAGCTGGAGTCGTAGGCAATGGGAAGTGCACACCAGCAGTGTAGGGATAAAGCTAGTGATGCAAACCATTTAGACAAAAACACATGCATATATTTAAAAATTGGAATAATTTGAACTCTAAGAATAAAGAAGTCTTAATAAGCACCAGCTATAGTTCTGTGGAGTAAAGAATTGCTGCCATTGCTTCTGTGTTGCTGAAGAGATTAGCAGGGTATTTATTGCGTTTTACATTCATACTCTGGCTACAATATCCTGGTGTGTAATGTCAGACCTGGGCAGTTTCATTGCTCTGTCTCAGGCAGCAGGAAAGGAAAGCAGCACAATAACAGCATAGCAGTGAGAGCAGTTACATGCGCTTAAGTAACCATCTGGGAAATGGAAAGCGCTGCTCCAGCCAATTAGAAGTATTAGACCAAGCCTCTATTTAAGCTACAGAGAAGGTTTGTAAACTGTCCAGGCTTTTGGGGTTTGGGTTTCCCCCCATTCCTTGTATTAACTGCTGCTAGGAACTAGACAGCCACAAACTCACAGAAATGCTTTTCATCATCTTCCAGCAAACAGAACATTTGGCAAATGTCGGGGGCAAATCCAGAGCTGGCTTCCAGCTGCTGAATGGCTAAGCCCCTGTACACACTCCTGCTCAGCAGGCAGATCATTCCCACCTCAAACCAAGCTAAGACTCATGCATCAGAGCTATACTGAGAAGCACAGAATGGGAAAAGGCATCATCAGCAAAGAGCTCTGAGAAGGGATGCTTCCCAACCTCCTCTGCAAAACAAGGGAAGCAAATGTAATTCTTCCTCCCCTGTGATGCTGTTTAACAAGTGGAGGAGCTGGGGCTGGCTTAGCTTCACTTTCTGCCAGCTGCACCATCCCTGGGGTGCAGGCAATGACAACAGCCAAGCAGCAGCATTTTCCATGCCCTGGGAGAAAGGAGAGCCAAAATGAGCATGAGATGTAGCGATGGGGATATAGGACTTCTCAAATTTATGAAGTTGGCCCAAGCGCTGTGTACTTGGAGGGCATCCAATCTTTCCTGCCACCTCAATGATCCCAAGGAGGAGTGATGGTCACCTATGAGTGACAGGGGAGGTCCTGTTGCTGGCTGTGGCCAGGATGACGGTCCTCATAAACCTGGAGCAGAGACATATGCTGTCACTGAAGTGCTGCTTTAACACATAACATTACAGAAGGAAGAAAGCAATTCTGCAGATAAATTTCAAACCTATTTTGGCCTTTTAGAAAGTGTAGATGAAGTTTAAGCACAGCCTCCACCTGCAAAACTAATTTAACAACATATCTGCATGACATTTTGTGGAAACCTGATGGCTTGTGTTGCCCAGCACTCAGAGGAATGCATTTTTGACCTCCTTGAGAGCAGTTACCTCATTTCTGGGTAATTAGGTAGTCGGAAGCACCAGCTGGGCCTAAACAAACATCCTTTACTCTAACAAGGAAAGTTATTGTCTAGTTTTTCAGGACACAGTTTTCTGTAGTATGCAATGACTCTAATGTCTATTAATTATTTCTAAATGGTTTAAGTATTATCTGCCTTTGGGTAAATTCCTTCTCTATAGCGTAATCTAACCTGTGGGAGAAGAGAGAAAAAACAACAGTGCTTTGCAATTTCACCTCCCCAAACAACAGATCTTTCTTTTAATCATTATCACCTTCACCATCACACACCAAATGCTTAAGGACTTGGAAAAGGTTAGCAGGACGATTTCTCGGACTCCATCCCACATGTCACTGACTCACAAGATTTAAGGACCACCGGTGCATGCAGGCACCGGTTTCATCTCTCCCACCAGCAGCAACAAGAAGGGAACATGCCTGTTTTCTCTTCACCTTTACTGAAATTTAAGTGTTGTTGTTATTCTCAAGGTTGTGATCATGAGGTAATGAGTTAGGTGAGACTGTAGTTAAGGAAGCTGCCATAAATGTCTCATGAGCAGACAATCTGGAAACCCTAGACGTATCTACTTATGTAGAGTAGGCAGTTTCGTTTTAAAGAAGAAAAATACCTCCAGTTATGTTGTGTGACTCTATAGGATTTACTCGTGTCCCTTTTGCTTCATTTCTTCAGAGTTAAGCCCAGACAATGAATTTTTTATTTTCGTGTCCCCGCATTAGCTGAATTGCTCATCTTCACTGCTGGAAAAGATAGAAGTATAATTACAAGTAAAACAATTTGGGATTATTTTTCTTCTTTATTACTACATCTTCCTTGCAACCACAGACTCAAAGAAGAAACCACTTTGACAGGACAGGATTATGGGAGAAGACAATGCAGAGGACCAAAGAAAATGTGCAACCCACAAACTGGCTTCAGAACAAGAAACTAAACTCATCTCACACAGATGAAAACAAACTGAGTTTGATTTCTTAGTATCCAGCCACTTTGGTATAGTTTGGTATAGTTAGGTGGACAGAATCAGTGCAACAAATGTTACCTTGTTGATTTCAGAGGAAAGATTCCCTGTTTACTTCCATCAGTGTTTATCAATACTTTACTCAAGAGAGAAGCTGGTCAGTGTTGTGGAAGCCAGCACTTAAAAAATCAGAATATGTGTCTTCCAGTCTACTTAAACCAAAGGAGTTTCCACTTTTCATGGCAGTTTTCTCTTGAAATAGTGCAGCTACAAGGGTTCCCTTATGTGACCATAAAGCACCAAGCATGTCTGTCAGCACTCAATAAATTCAAATTAATAATTAGTCCTCAAAGGACTACATACTGCTTCCAAGATACCTCAGCATGTGGGCAGGAGAATGGTCTCCCCACAAAGAATGAGCATGTTCTTTGCTTAATGGACTACTATAAATGAAGCTGTTTTCTCCTATGAAAGACTGGATTTATAGCTTAATGTGTTCACTCAGAAGTCATGTTTACCCCCCAAAAAAAAAAAAAAAAAGAATAAAAAAAAAAGAATAAAAAATGCCCATGTGCAGTGTTTACAGTTTATAGCAACAACAGGAGTCACATAAAATACAAACAGGCTTCATCTTTTCTCCCTTTCACCTATTATCACTTGAATAAGGAGGACTACAAAAGGCTGAGTCAACTTTGACTCATCTTATGGGTCCTGAGAAGGAGTTCACCTTCACCAGCAATCCACGCTCATTGTACAGACACACGCTACAGCTTGGGAAGGGCAGCTTCTTGGGGAGTTGCCTCACGATTGCTCAAGGAATGACACATGGATTCACCACCTCACCCCAGCTGCTTAGCTCAGCCAACTCCCTGACTAGTCCTCCCCCTTTCCTTCCAGCTCTCCTGTGGCTACTTCATGCCCCCTTCCAGTCCTCGCAGGACTGATGGGATAACACATCATCACAGTATGGCTTGAATGAGCCCAGGTCCACCAATTTGACCTAAGTTGGGTCAGAAACAAGTCCATTTTCTGCTTATCCATTCTCAGCCCACAACACAGAAGACCTGATTTGAAAGACTGTGTCCCTGGGGTATTTATGTCTCACAGTGTCAAGTATTTGTGCGTTATTCAATGTTGAAGAGCTTGATTGGACCTCTCCAAGAAGGTCCAATGTATGCTCCAAACACATAAGGACATAGCAGTGGTCTAGCCTAAAGCATACCTCTCCAGCCAGTCTCAAGGCTTTCATTCCCCTTGGGGTAATGGGATCCTCTTGGCAGAGTGATTACTGCAGCAAGAAAACATACACGGCATTTCCTCCTGCTGTGACATCAGGAGGCAGTGACATGGCTTGGTACAGATATGCAGGCTGGGCCACACAAGCCACCATGGAACTGCAGTGACAGCTATGACATGTGGCAGTCTGACTCCCATGTCCAGTCAGGCACAGACATCATGTGAGGACATCACACATCATTCCCTGAATGTGAGGACCGTAGCCTTTCCTCCAAACAAGACAACCCTCTAGGACAGTGGGTAAGAACTCTTACCTTGCAGAAACAGTCATTCCATCCTAAACAGTACAAAATCACAAAATTACACAATCAGATATCTGACTAGAAAATAAAATGTAATCCGGTAATCATCTGTCAGGGCTATAAGGGTGCCAGAGCAAGTGCAGACCCTGCTAAAGCATGTTTTCTGGGTCAGTATCTTTGCGTGTTGCTCAGCTCATGTTTCCAAGTGTGGCCTCTGGCCAAATCCCATCTGAGTGCAAGGACGTGACTCAGAAAAGGTGTTTCCGAGAAGGAAGTTGAGCATACGCTGTAAAGGACTTAGGGCATGTTCAAAAAGGTAACCTGGTCTTAGATGCTGCAGGGAGCCGGAAGTGTGAGTTGTGTCATCTACCTCATGGGGTAGATAGATCCAACAGGTTTTGGAGGCCCCCAAGGTAAAGGAGAACGGGAAAGATTTCTTCATGTCATCAAGTTCCTAGTTTCACAGAAAACATTAAATTTTTGTCAGAATAATTTTGCATAAGCACATGGGAATATCTTAGTCCTTTGATGAGAGTGGTACATGGGACCAGAATAAAACTATATCTAATGGATATAACCTAAGCCCATGGAGATAAAGCTGAACTAATGTCGACCCCACTAACAATTTAACTACAGCGTTATGATGTTAGGGATAGTCTGCGGAAGCCATTGAAGAATTACATCTCACCAGGTGTACTTATCTCAAACCTGCATTTCCCAGGTCAGACCAGATATTTCTACAGTCTGCCTGCAAGCCTGTTCAAATGATCATAGAAGCAAAGAATCATAAAATCATGGTTTGGTTGGAAGCATCATTTAGTTCCAACCTCCCCGTTATAGGCAGGGACACCTCCCTCCAGACCAGGTTGCTCAAAGCCCCATCCAGCCTGGCTTTGAATGTTTCCAGGGAGGGGGCATCCACAGCCACTCTGGGCAACCTGTTCCAGTGTCTCACCACCCTCACAGTAAATAATTTTTTCCTAATATCTAATCTAAATCTACCCCATGCCAGTTTAAAACCATTTCCCCTCATCCTGTTTCCCCTCATCCAGCTTTCCTGTAGGCCCCCTTTGAGTACTAAAGTCCACTATAAGGTCCTCCCAGAGCCTTCTCTTCTCTAGGCTGAACAGCTCAGCTCTCTCAGACTGTCCTTGTAGGAGAGGTGCTCCAGCTCCCTGTTCATCTTTCTGGCCCTCCTCTGGACCTGCCCCAGCCAATCCCTGTTCTTTTTCTATTGGGGGCCCCAGAACTGGATTGCAATAACTCTTCGGAGCATAGGAATGGGATACAATTAAAAAATAAACTAGCACTATTAGACATGTATTTGCAAGTGTCTCCTGGAGCAACAACTAGGAGAAACAAATACACCTGAATTTAATGCTTTTGCCAACTCTGTATTCACTCTTGAATTTCAAGCATTGTTAACCTCAGCAGGAGTTTACACTCTACCAGCTCTACAAAATTAAGCAACTTCATTAGAAATTAGAGGATCTTGACCTAAACGAGGATACAGAACTACATCACCAAACACCAACCTTCCCCCTTTGACCCTGGAACAAGTTAGAGTTCCTGCCTTGTGATTCAGGACTTTTGGGTACTTACCCATGGACACACAAAACTCGTGGGTAATAGGTCATGGATCACCATTTAGTCCATTGCTCTGCTGTTCAGCTCTGACATCAACGTGAGGTGTTTTTCAAGTCCAATCTTAAAAAAAACAGCTACATTGTCTCTACCATCTAAACCAGGCATTCCAGAGCCACATTCTCTCTCCTGTTCACAAATCTTTCCCTAGCAGCCAACCTTTGCTGCAGGTTTAGTACATCTTTTTGTCCTACCTTTAGTGGCCATGAAGAAAAATCTTGTCACCTCGTGACAGCCATTAGACAGTTATTTTGTCCCTTTCCCTGTGTCCTCACCTCCATACAAGGGAATAGCTTAGCCTTTCAGGCTCTAGGGAGGTGAATTTATTATTTTATTTATGGGATCTAGCACCTCCTTGCAATAATGAACAAGTGAAATATGAGCAAGACGAAGTCCTGTTGGCAATGGCAGCAGCGCACCCCACAACAGCCCTGGCTGGGGTGAGGCTACCACAGCTTCAGTGTTTGGGAGAGCAGGTGTGCTCTGAGCTGTGTTAAGAATCAGGATGTTTGTCAAACCTCAACTGGAGGAATGCTCTACGTATGGGGAGTGCCATGGAAGAAGTCACAAAGTTCAGGAATGAACCAAAAATAGACTGAAAGGCAAAGGAAAATTAAACAATTGAAGCTGGAGCAGTGTTAAGGTTCACTGCCTGCAGCCCTGGTGAAGAGTGATGTCAGGGCATACCAAGGCACAGGAGAAAGAACCGTGTCACCTGGTGACAATAGTTACTTAGATATGAACTAATCACTGTTGGATCCCCCTTGAGTCAGTGCACAGGAATATGCTGCAAATTTTGAAAGTATTTCAGATAATACGTACCACTTATTGTTGTGCTTATCTTTCCTGGTGATTCTGGGAGATTTAGGGTGCCCAGATGTAGATGTCTATATTTCTTCAGAGGAATCTGGCCCAGAGAAATTTTGTATGAAAAAATTTTGATGTCACTCTTAAAATGCTGTTCTCTGTATCTTCCTTCTTCTTTATGGGCAAGGAGGATGTTTTTCTTGAACCTTTCCTCATTCCAAGCTCTCCAGGTGTCTGCATCACGTGGAACCAAACTTCTGATGGACAACTGAAAACATCCACCACAAACTGAAAACTGGCTGGCGTGACATCCATGAACACAGATCCAGATATACATTGTGAGGAGGGGTCAGGCATGCTGCATCCATGTGTTACATCCATCCCAGGATGGTAAGACCTTCTCTAGAAGATCCTTCCCCATTTTCTCTCATATAAACCTGCGAGGTGGAGACCATGAAGCGAGCTTTGGCAGTTTTATAAGCTGTATGCTGTGATCTCTAAATACAAAGGGGGGGGTCAACCTCTTTTCCCAGGTAACTAGTGAAATAACAAAAGGTAATGGGTTTAAGTTGCACCAGGGGAGTTCAAGCTGGAGAATAAGAAAAATTTCTTCCCTCAAAGAGTGGTGAGGCACTGGAACAGGCTGCACAGGGAGGTGGTGAAGTCACCACCCCTGGAGGTGTTCAAGAACTGTGTAGATGTGGCACTAAAGGACATGGATTAGTCAGCATGGTGGAAATGGGCTGATGGTTAGACTAGGTGATCTTAGAGGTCTTTTCCAATTGTAATAATTCTATGATTCTATGATCACAGTATCCCCATCATAGTAAGATAATCCAGATTGTCAGCATGCTATCAAGCTTCTTTTTAAAGGGTTACTATGCACATAGATAACTGCTTGAGGGGGTCTTTTGGGGGAGGGTAGGAAGGGAGCAAGAAGGGAGAATTGGAAGCAGAGAAGGGAAAAGGGCAGGACAAAGGGAACTGGAGAAACAAGAGGGAGAAGAGAGGTTGTTCCCCATCTCCTGCTCTTGATCTGCCTCAAGAGGTGCTTCACAAATGCTGTTTGAGACAGCTCAGGCCATCTATCTTATCTCCATCGTGTAACGGGAAGGCTGCTGACAAGCAGCATATTTTCCAGTGTTTTGTTCAGGCCCATGTTTACTACTCACCCTCTGGGACTCCTGCACTCTCCCCGAGAGGCTTAGTCAGCAGTCTAACAAATTTCACTGCAGCTGGAGAATAAGGCTGAAATTTTTCCTTTGCTCTGTGCTGTTACTCCAAATTTCTCGTCCTGCCCCATCTCAACTCTCTCCTGACCTGGTGTTTTCTCTCTGCTGACTCCTCAACCGGCTTTGTCGCAATTCTTGAGAGCACTGGAGACTTTTAAAAACACATCCTCAAGACCTCAGAGGTGTTTACTCCTTTCTGCTAAAAAGAAGATTTGTGGGGAATGACGTGTCCCTTGCACAGTTCAGAGGCAGGGCATTTCCCACATCATAAAAGAGTGGACTGAAGCCGCAGAAGCTGAAACGTCATTTCAGAATGCTGCTATTTGAGAGAGAATTTCTCATTGCTGTTAAAAATTCAAAAACACAAGGTTACTCCAAAAGCCAAAAATAAAATCCCCTGGCAATTTGTGTATGCTTCAGAATGCTGATGGCTTTTTAGAAACCCTTTTTAGACACAAGAGTCTCTGTGCCAAATTAAGGTTCAGCAGTAAAAACAAACAGATAATGGAATAAACACTGTGATGACAAAAAAAAGAAAAAGAAAAAAAAAAAAGAGGAATTGTTGCAATAGCGTACTTTTCTGGGAAAATTAACTGTAACAACAGCACTGGTGAATCATTAGAGTTTTCTGAACCGTACTGGCTCCTGTTTATAAACACGATTTCGAAATCTTACAGTATTATTATTTCCACGGTAGCACTGGCAGTAGCTCCGTGAAGGTTTTCTGGCTCAGAGAGAAACTTCTCATAAACACACTGAGATTTTTCAGTGCTTCTTAGAAAACTACATTGAATCAATGGCAATTATCTGGCCTAATTATTTACAAATCTTTAAAAGTCTTCCAGTTTCTTCTTCCAGTTTCATCGCATGCAAATACATACAAGCTATGAGGCTGCTACAAAGAAAATGAAGTATAAGTTCACTTGTGAGGAGAGGACAGACTCATAACTGGTGCATGTGGAGAGGGAGAAGCCTTTTCTTAATTCACTGCCTTCAGTTTCAAGCAGTGTAGATCACATATAAGACATTTTGGTTTAAAGGAGGTATTCAGCCTTTCCTCCAAAATCTCATCAAACCCTAGTTTAGGTGGACTTTTTAGTCTGAAATCTCAGAATCACCCAGGTATTCTGTTGTAAGCCTTCTGGGGAGCCACCAGAACCAGGTAGCATCACCAAACTGTGGTGCCATTGGGAAGGTTGCTATGCTGTGGGCATCGAAGCAGAAGCACCGATGCTTATTTGGGGAATGAGGATGAGGTTAATCACTGCATTTGAGTTGTGCTCACAAACTATACTATCTGAATATGGTACCTAACTGCAGTGCAAATCCAGGCTGTGCTGGTGGTTACCATTACGGAGCAGTAGCTTTCATGGATTAAGTTGTGGTGATGTGAGAGCCCCCAGCTCAGTTTTCACCTACACGCCCTGCTGCAGCTGGTGGTAGGCAGCATTCCTGCAGACAATTTCAGCAGAAAAGACTGGATAAAATGTGAAGGATTAACTGTTCTCACTTAGCCTTTGACGTGTTCCCTCTGCATCACGGCTTTTGGCACATCTGTGTTTCTATGAGAAGTGGAGAAAGTACTCTCACAGAATCACAGAATCACAGAATGACCCGGGTTGGAAGGGACCTCAAGGATCATGTAGTTCCAACCCCCCTGCCTAGCAGGGCCACCATACACCTTTACTAGATCAGGTAATAACGTGATATCCATTGGGAACTGTGCCTGTGATCACACATTTAAACACATACACAATCACTGATTCAGGGTGATTTTCCCTGTAAACAGCAGCACAATTTCAATGGATTCTCAAGGGCCACTTGCTCCTACAGCACTGTCACTACAGAAAAAATCTTTGCTGTTAACAACTGGATGAAACATTATGTCACCAGTTTTTTGTAGACCCTGCCATGCTCATGCACAAGGACTCAAATTTAATCTTTTTCAACATTTCTGGGCTGGAGATTATTTCTTTTTTTTTATTATTTTTTCCTAGTGTGGTCTGTATCTCAGAGACTGAAACTACGAGTGGTTCATACCATTGTAAGAATACAGATGGTAGAAATTTCAAGTTCTCATTACCAACTTACTTCTTCTTTTTGTGGTACTGTTGTTCCATTTCTTGTTGGCTTTTCTCTTTTTAAAATTTAATTTTTCGAAAGTGAAAATATGCTTCTCTGAACATAACATACTGACCCTCACTGTGGCTATCCAGCAGCTTACTGACCTGACTGGAGTGATGGGAATCTGTGAAAGTATAACTGAGACCGCATGATTCCTGTTAGTAGAGTCGAGGAAAGACACCACTCTTTTCTCTGTAGCTCACAAATAAATAAATAAGTAAATGAAACTGAAAGATGGAAGCGGACAATCCTTCTTACCCAATAAAGAATAGATGATGGATGGTGGTGGTGGTAGGGTTGGTGACCTGGACAAAGAGGGATTGGAAGAGAAGGAATTTCTTCCAGTAGCTATTAATGTTCTTGGAAAATGAGTCTTGGGAAATCATGGGGGTGATGTCTCTACTGGAGGAAAAACTACTTGCTTCAAGAGGACAGTCAGCTGTACCTTCTGGAATAGTGTAAGCTTGCCCTGAAATTTGCCAGATTAGCTTTCTTCATCAAACATTTCTTTGGTTATGACACCCATATGAGGAAAAAAGGTGGCTATCATACCGACAACAGCAGGTCTGACATCATCACATGACTTGCAGCAATCTGGAAAAGAAAATCTAGTAATAGTTTGCATAGATATGAGAAAATCTTAAAGAGATGGAGGAGTATTGACTAAATGCCTTGCATGCCAGCCACAAGAATCAGATAACTGGCATACATATCTGGTATTTCAAGGAAGCTAGACGAGGTCCTGAAGGTATGATTGCCTTACCAGTGACAATGACTGTATGAATGTTCTGTTCTCAGTGTGGCATAGATGGTCTCAGAGTCACAGGAGCAGTCATCCAGACACAGGGTTCACGTATGGTATCCACATATGAACTGAATTCAGAGGAGAGGTAATGTGTAGCAATGTCCATCTGTGTAGATGAGAATAATGTGGATATGCTTGTCAGCATACAGAAGCATGGATGAGGGATGGTTGTCTCTCTGAGTTGACTGCAAAGGGGCCTAATGAATTCAATCAGATTATACAGTGACTGTTCAAAAGCAAAGGCCTTATAAATTGTATCCCATACATGAATGACTACGTGGATAAGGAAAATATTAAAATGGTCTCTTTAACACAGCTGATAATGATATAATAAGATCCAAAGGATGAAAGCAGAAGCAAAGCAAATTCAGTCTAGAAGTGAGGAACATTTCTTTAACCACTGAGATAATTAACCATTGGAAACATTTATCCAGGGTTGTGGTTGATTCTTCCATCACTGGCAGTTTCCAAACTGAGATTGGATTGCTTTTCGTAAAGAGATATTCTTTGCTTCAAGCAAGAGTGGAAGCAGGAAATTCTTTTGCAGAGGCCCAGTACAGTTTAGGCTAGAAGTTACTGAAAAATAGGTAGGACAGGGCTGGAGGCTCCAATAGAAGTATTTGTATTACAGAAATATGCTTACTTTGCATATGTTATTGTCATTGCAAAGACAAAATGCTTGGAATCATCTTTCTTGTACATTCACCAAATGCTTGGACCCCAGCTCCAAGCAGAATTCAGTTTCCTTCAGGGCTTGTGTCAGAACGTTGCTAAAATATGATATTATCTTGAGCTTCAGTTTCTAAAGGCAGCTTAAATGATCAGAGAATCAGAATCGTTTGATTTGGAAGAGGGCTTTAAAGGTGTAGTCCAGCTCCCCTGCAATGAACAGGGACACCTGCAGCTAGATCAGGTGCTCAGAGCCCAATCCAGCCTAACCTTGAATGTCTCCAGAAATAGGGCATTCACCACCTCTCTAGACAACCTGTTCCAGTGTCTCACCATCCTTATTATAGAAAACTTCTTCCTTATATACAATCTAAATCTCCCCTTTTTTAGATTGCATAAATGCTGCTCTCAGGTCACTCCAGAGCCTTCTCTTCTCCAGGCCCAGCTCTCTAGCCCGTCCTCGTAGAGGAGATGTTCCATCCCTTGTATCCATCACTCCTCTGGATGCACTCCATCAGATTCATGTCTCTCCTGCACTGGAGACTGCACATCTGAACACAATACTCCAGGTGAGGTCTCACCAGTGCAGATCAGAGGGGCAGGATCACCTCCCTCGCCCTGCTGGCCACACTGCTATGGATGCAGCCCAGGATACAGTTGGCTTTCTGGGCTGCAAGGACACATTGCTGGCTCATGTCCAGCTTGCCACCTGGACCCCCAGGTCTTTTTCATCAGGGCTATGCTCTGTCCTTACATCCTCCATATTGTATTTATGGTAGGAGTTGTCACAACCCTGGTGCACTTGGCTTTGAAAAACCTCACAAGGTTCATCTGGGCTCACTGCTTGAGCCTGTGTAGGTCTCTCTGAATGGCATCTCATCCCTTGGGTGTATCAGCTGCACCACACAGCTTGGTGCCATCAGCAAACTTGCTGAGGGTGCACTCAATCCCACTGTTGATGTCACTGATGAAGATACTAAAGAGCACTGGTCCCAGTACAGACCCCTGAGGGACACCACTTGTCACTGATCTCTATCTGGACACTGAGCCATTATTATTCATCCCAAACACAAACATAGTTTCACTTCAGTTGTATAATGATGATCTTATGAACATGCTTTGCAATTATTTTCTTGCATAACAGAGGAACTTACTGACGTCTGATGGCTCAGGCTGAGTGTGTTCTTTGAGTTCCCATACTGCAGCAGGAACCTAGAGTGATCTATAGATGTGAATGCATTCAGAACCATTCTGCTTCTTTAATGCATTCATATTTTAGTGTTTTCTTGTAGCTCATTAACAAAACCAAAAAATTCATAAGAAGAATGTAGTCAGCAAAAGGTAGTATCATCCCCCCTACTGTTTTTAAACCCCATTATTTCCAAATGTGAGCTGTAAGGCATTGTAAAGAAATAATTGTCAATATGAGAATTATTTTAGCTGATACTTGTAAGAGAAGAGCACAATCAAAAACCTTAGAGCAAAAGAGCAAAACAATCCACAGACAAAAGCTCAAATCTTCGTTCTAGTTACTTATTGAAAGTAGTTCCTCACAGTTGCAGTTAATCTCATAGCTAAATCAGTAACTGCTGTTAGCTAGCATTAAACTCACTCTAGGATCTGCATCCTAATTTAAGATTTCAGTCAACACCAGAACTAATAACACGAAATAAAGTTTATTAGTAGAGTTATTTTAGCTGTGATGATCTGAAAACACAGACTTCTACAGTTCATAGAAAGTGGTCACATTTTTTGTTAAGCCAATTTCCTTTTTGAAAGACTTATTTCATTCAAAATTCCTTCTTTCGGTCTGAAATTCAGTGTGGTTTAATTTCCTTTAGAGTAATCACCCTGTGCACTGTAACAGCTGAATTTGGCTCATACTTTATTGTATCATCTCTAAATATATCATCATAAGTTGTTGTAACACACACAAGAAAACAAGAGTTATGTTTATGCATGTTCCCCTGCTTCTGTGGTAGGGGAATGTCCCTTCACACTATAAAATAAGAGGTGAACATACAGGCAGCTCACATATTCTGCTATTTGTAAAGCGAGGAGTGCCTGAAAGGTCAGTCGAAGCTCAGAGCCCATTTAGTTGGGATCTACAAATTACCCTACACTTCACTAAGCAGAGAGCTGCTATTCCAAGAATAAAATCCCCTGTTTTTTAAAGGAAATAAACCAAAGCAGCTATATCAATAAGTGGAGTTAATCGTTAAAGCCAAATAACATCAGAGAGCTTAAAGAATGACAGATACCCCAGGAAGAGAGGCTTTGCCTTGCTTGAGTGGACACAGACTGCAAGCAGTAAGACATCAAAGACTGATTTAATACTAAGTTTCACTCAGACTGCAAGATCTCTGGGCTTCTTCACTAAGTTCTCTGTTTATATTACTCTTCATAAAAGCAGACTCATCTGAGCATTTCCAGTATCACAGCTAAGATCCAGTGCCTGAAAACAACTAAACATGTAGGTCACTTTATGCTGCAAGATTCACTGACCTGGATCAGCAGAATGAGAGGACACATTCAGTTAATCCTGTCAGAAACTAAGCCATATCATGTCAGTATAGAGAGTCTCTAGGATATAGAATCATAGAATCGCTGAATTGCCAAGGTTGGAAAAGACTTCCAAGATCATCCAATCCACCCATCCACCCATCACCAATATTTCCCCACTAAACCATATCCCTCAGTACAACATCTACATGGTTCTTGAACACCTCAACCACTTTCCTGGGCAGCCTGTTCCTGTGCTTCACCACTGTTTCAGAGACAAAATTTTTCCTAATGTCCAACCTGTACCTCCCCTGGCACAACTTAAGGCCATTCCCTCTTGTGCTATCTCTGTTATCTGGGAGAAGAGGCTGACCCCCACCTCACCACAACCTCCCTCCAGGTAGCTGTAGAGAGTGATAAGGTCTCCCCTGAGACCCCTCTTCTCCAGAATCCCAGTTCCCCCAGTTCTTCACATAATATTTGTATAGTTGTATGTAGGTAGCAAATTCAAGCTTTTCCCACTTTTTCCCGTGTATTTGTATTCCTGCGTCACAGCAAATATAGTCAAATCTTACTTCATTTATGGGAACTATTCTACAGTCAACTTTTCTCCTGCTGGGAAAGATGCCTCAGAACAAAGCAATTGGAAAAACTGAAACCTCAGGCACAGAGGATTGGTCAAGGATTAGTCAAGGACTGGTGCTACGGTCAGGACAAGTGTTTAGTCACCCTCACACAGCTCACTGAGTCCTTGACAAATAAGTTCCAGCTTTGCTTGTTGTTCTCACTGAGGAGTACAAATATATATGAGAAATTCAAGTTCTGCTGTGGAAGATGCCTGAGTCAAGCACTTGCCACATGGCTGTCACACCCACTGGTGTTTACTCAGAATTAATAACTCTTCAGTATATTACGTGGATTACAGAAATGCTGTAGCTTTAGATAGGTTGGAAAAGCATCATATTGCTGTAAAGTAACAGACTGTAATCCTTCCAGCGGACACGGTGGTCTCTTGATCTATCCCTTCATACTGTAGGTTTGTGGTCTCTGCCCACAGAAATATTTCTGACGGAATATGTGATGATCCTTGGCCAGGTCTATATAATAATTTTCTTTCCCATCAGAAAGTTTGACTAGTAAGGGATTTACTTTCTACATGAAATAACCATTCTGGTTTCCTTCTTTCTCTTAAGCTTGAGAAAATCTGTCAGGGTTTGATTGCACATATTTTGAGAAAATTGCCCCCACTTGCCAATTTAAGAAACCTTGAAAACTTTGACACATGAAGGGCATGAAGCTGCGTCCTCTTACATGATCTGTAAAGAAGACTTAGATTTGTTTGGTCTTCTGGAAATTTCATCCCTCTCCTTTCCATGTACACCAGCATTCATGAATGATGTTGCAACCAATGCAGATATTATTTACAGGAAAACTGGAAAATCCCCAAGCTTCTTCCCTAATTCATGACCATTATTCTGTGATGGCAACAAATTCGGGAGACTACTGAAGTAATTTAATATTTAAAAAAAACAACAACAAAACACAAGCTGGTAGAACTCTAAAAAGAATAGTTTGAGGAAAAAAATAATCTAAATTTCAGCTAGTAGCATTCCTAGTACCCGTATATGTATGTATGTATGCATGCGTGTGTGCATGCGTGTACCTATCTATCTATATATCATGCATATTCATCATGTAATATTGTATCACCACGGATTTATTTATTTTATTAAGCTAACACTCAGGAAAAGACAGATGCTCTGCGGAAAGTACACCCTAATAAAAAAGCAAGAAGGATGAAGGAGATGGAAGCATTGATATCCCTTTTGAAATGGAGCATAGAACGATTGACTGCTTGTTTCCAAGCCATATATGAGAACTGTCTGACTTAGATGCCTCAGTGATTGCAATGCTTAAGCTCAAAAGAGGAATGAGTTTCTAAACATGTAACGAGTCTGCTCCCACCTTCTTGCCCTGCTGGTAGAGATAGGTAGTAGAGGATCAGAGCAAAGGGTAACATCACTTGCCAAAACCAGAATAAAGAAATGAACACTGATTTCTATGTCTTTAGCAAAAAAAAATGCAACAACAACAACAAAAAATAAACAAAACAGCTTCATATTTCTGTGACTGCTGAGCCTGTGAGCTCAGCAGAGAGAGGGAAACCACAAGCAAGTCGAATGATCTGTCTCTGGCATGCTATCAGGAAAGTGTTGTGTAGATGGGCTACAAGCTCTTCTGAACATTTAACAACTTGTGAACAATTTTCAGCAAGCCTCCTCCAGCCTGACTGAGGGGTTATGGTAAAATGAGGTGATTAGAAGGCAGAATACTGAGAGCTCTGAAATGCCAGTTGCCAGCTGCCTCATTAGCAATGGGGGACAATGAAGATGATGAGGCAATCAGAACATATCTCATAAAAGAAAGGGCTGAGCTGTGACTGGTCAGCCTGAGGAAGGAATGGTTCAAGGTGATCCTCTCCATGTGCATAAATACCTAATAGGGAGATTAAAGTACAGGCTCTTTTCAATAATGCCTAGTGACAGGACAAGAAATGATGGGTACAAATTGAAATACAGGAAATTCCCTTAGATAATATTTTTTATTTTTAACTATGAAAGTGGTTGAACACTGGCACAGGTTGTTCAATGAGGTCATGGTGTCTCCAGCCTTGGAGATATTTAGAACCCAACTGGACATGGCCTTGGGCAACCTGCTGTATGTGGCTCTGAACAGGGGTCCATGCCAGCCTCAGCCATTCTGTGTTCCCATGAACTGGAGCCAGAGCTCAGCTTGTGCTCCCCATGCTATGGAGAAAGGAGTGTCTCCTTTCCCTCAAGTCAGAAGGGCACCACACCCATGGAAGTGCCTACCAAGGGGTCTCATCCTCCTCCACCTTTGCAAAGCAGAAGCACAGACACATCTCCAGGCTGCCTGTATCACGGTTTCCTCAGCAGTAGTGTTGGCTAAGGGGAAAGTGGAGGGAAATGTGGCCTCCCATTCCTCTTGTGTTTTGGATGCAGGAGCATGCTCCAGGATGCACTGAGAAATGCATCAGCAATTACATCACTGCTTCTTACAGCATTGCCATGTTGCCTTTTATTAGCTCCCATGAAACACAAACAGTGTAAATAAGACAGAAGCAAGAAGGATCAGCACCCAGCTAGTTAATGATGTTTTGAATGCAATGAAGACTTATCAAAAAGCTGTGGGAGCATAGGAAGGAACTGCCCTTTCAGGGATGTTATAAATGGCATTACATGCATACAAGTATTTGCGTGCTTTAGACTGGTAAAAAGCAACCCGCTAGAAACAACTGCTCATCAACGTGGGTGTGATGCAAAAAATATCTTGCTCACATTTCCTAAAAGGCTGCTTCAACGCAATTTTCTGGCCTTCCTGATCTGCAGTTTTCCATTCTACATCTTGTTAGCTAAGGGGGATTAATGAGAACAGCGTGCAGCCAGCTACACTGCCTTTCTGGCAGAGTTTTGTTAGGAAGCTGTAGAGATCAGTAAAGAGAGCTGAAAGCACGGGTGGCCATGAGCTGCTTAATTTTTCCCCATTTGTGTAAAGGAAGTAAGAAGTGCAGCAGTCAGCCCTGTTGGACAGGGGAGATATTTCACAGGAAATAACAGATGGTTTCAGGCTCGTATTTTTCTTGCAGAAAACAGTGCTCAGGTATCTTGAAAAACTGATGATTCAAGCTAATTTGTTTCTTTATTTTTGGTACATTGAGGTAAAGCTTAAAGCACAGATAGAGAAAGCTCAGGTCTCGTTTGTTTGTGCTATTACATATGCCCTTTATTTTGGAGGACAGTGAATGATAGAAAGTTCAAAGTCTCTGATAGAGACTTTGGTTTGGCTGCAAGCTTCCAGGAGCATGGCAGTTCCAGCTGGCTGGGGAAGAGTTGCTCCTTACCTTAAGGAAAGATTGCTCTAGTGCCCCAGGAGCTGAGTGAAGCCCAAACAGCCATACTGTTAGAAAGGACTTCCTTGTATGCTCCATCCCTGAAGGTGTTCAAGACCAGGTTGGATGGGGCCCTGGGCAGCCTGGTCTAGTACCAGATCTGGAGACTGGTGGCCCTTTCTGAGGCAGGGGGGTTGGAACTTGAAGATCCTTGGGGTCCCTTCCAAGCCAAGCCATTCTATGATTCTATGATTCCTATTTTAGGCAGTGTGTGTCAGAGCACAGCCCATGTGAATGATGAGTATGTGAATTGCTACCAGTGACAGGGACACAAGGCCAAGCCCAAGGGAATGAGGTCTGTCCTTGCTGACTTGTCATACATTCTCGGATAGTCAGGAACAGGTGCATGTTATGGTGACACTCGAATGGTAATTTCCCCACCCATGATCTTAATGTCTGTCCGGTGACCTGTCCTTATGCCCTTCTGGTGATGAAGACCTTGCAGTGGTGATCCAGCCCTCCCTGTCCTCCATCCCTTCCACCCACATGGGGCAGCTCTTGTCACCGTACAGAGCAGAGGGTGGAAAACCTAAATAACTAACCCCATGTGATGGCTACCGTGGTTTAGGTAAGGCCCAGTGTTCAAACCCAAGGCATATACTTCAGATCTCAGAGCCTCCAGTGGGATAGGGATAGAAGAAGAGGGCAGCTTGTGAGGTACAGCACTCTATTTATTATCTTTCTTGGGGTTTTGCACACTGAAAGCCTTGCTTTCATACATGGCATACTGCAGAGATGTAGCAGTGAGGAGAAAAGCAGCCCTCTGGCATTTCCTGCTGATAGCTAATATCAGATGACTTGCAGTCATTCCTCCTTCTGCTCTCAGCCCCTGTGGATACTTACTCATGCTGCCCGCTCCCTGAGCTTGCACCATAGACATGACTGGAGCGGTTTGCAGATGGAGATGCTGAGATGCTGAGAAACAGCAAGAACCTCTTGCCCAGCACTATCACCCCTGACAGATCTCTCAGCTTTGGTGGTGGCTTCACTGACTGCCTTGTCTGCCTGTTCCTAGACATAGTTTTCCTTTTGATCGATCTAATAGTCACCACATGTAACTTAAATAGCTTGTTGACAGTTATATTGATTTTTTCAATAATTGAAAAATGTAATTGATTTGATTCATGGATTTTATCACGTGCTTTGGGAATCTAACAATTCAGTTAGTCCTTTCACTCATTTCTGCCTCTTCCCTTATGGCCTATAGCAGTAGTATGCCACTATAGGCCATTTCCCTGCCTATTTAAGTCTACCACATCACCTCCACTCCAAACAGAAGATTTTCCACTCTAACTGACCTAGTCCCACTTTTTACTTTGTTGGCTTTCCAGGAAGAAGCTATCTCTAGATTCATTTAAAAGGGGTGCATTTGATGGGGCTTTGCAAGGGTCTGTCCTAAATTACACCTATTGAGTACCTTCATTAATAATGTAGATCAAAGATCAGAAAGAATGTGTTAACTTCGGAAACTTAAGTGATGGCAAATGTTTAGAAGGAAAGAGTTAAAACTCAAAATAACCTTAAAAACTTGTCTTAAACTAAAAATCCACGTGATATTCAGCAGGTACAGAAGATACCATTCTCAGGCTGAGATAATCACCTACAATGACAACATGGTTATATAGCTTCCCTGACTATAAAAGGGAAAACGAGTCAGTAACAGTTCTAGAGAAGAAATGAAGATAACGTTGGATTATTGGCTTATCATGAGTCAGAAAGATTATGCTGCTCCTGCAAAAAAAGAAAAGTTAGCATCAAACTGATATAGTGTTCTCCTGAGGGGAATACACTTTGCAAACTGTATTAAATAATCCTTTTGAAACTCACTGGTAAAGCATCATCTAGAATACCTGGGCATTATAGTTTCAGAAATTCTGGGGAAGAACTAAGTGGAATAGACTAAATAGTCTTCAAACACTGCTGATAAAAAGATACAGTCAGTCTGTTTACCTCGTTAATTCAGGAAAGAAAGGAGATGTTCAATACCAGCTTTGCAAAAAATGTGATGAACCACTGAGTGGGAGGTCTGGGGAGGCCAGGAGTATCTGCTGCTGGAGATCTTTAAGACAAACAGGTCAGGCATGTATCTGTCTATGAGAAATGACTCTGTGAGGGAGGGTCCTGCTGTGGGCTGAGAAGTAGCCTTCTTCATATCTTGAGGCCCCTCCGAAATCTCCAGCTTGCTTCCTGTCCAGACGTGAACCTACATACTCTGCTATCACCCCTACCTTGCTGGTCTGACTTCAGCTCAAGCTCACCCATCCGCTCACATGAGCATATTTGTCAGCTTCCAGTGGGTCACTGACACTCATCTTCATTTCTCTGTTTCTTCTTTTTCCCACCTCCTTTTCCCCATAGCCTTTTTCCTTTCCTTTCCCTCAGAATTTTCCCTCTTCCCACTCACAGATATCCTCCATCCTGCCTCAGTCCCTCACACCCAGCCTTGTCCTTCTCTGCAGACTGATCAGCCTGGGGATGGTGAATGTCACTGTTCATCACACACCAAGGAGATGGATAAAAAATCTCTGCTACCAGGTCTCTGGTATTTTGTCTGGGGACAAACTCTTCAGCGGGGTCTTTTGTGATAGGACAAGTGGAAATGATTTCAAACTAAAAAAGGGGAGATTTAGATCAGATATAAGGAAGCAATTCTTTATTATAAGAGTGGTAAGGCTCTGACAGAGGTTGCTCAGAGACACAGTGGATGCCCCATTCCTGGAGACATCCAAAGACAGGCTGGATGGGGCTCTGAGCACCTGATCGACACCTTTTCATGTCCCTTGTTTTCATTGCAGAGGAGTTTTTCTAGATGGCTTTTAAAGGTCCCTTCCAACTCAAGACATTCTGTGGTTCTATGATTCTATGATTCTATGATTCTATGATTCTATGATTCTATGATTCTATGATTCTATGATTCTATGATTCTATGAT
>JAPSGF010000008.1:3897275-3942302 GCA_035772895.1 Perdix hodgsoniae
GCAGGGCCACCAACCTCCCCATTTAATACTAGACCAGGCTGCCCAGAACCCCATCCAACCTGGCTTTGAACACCTCCAGGGATGGGACATCCACAACCTCTCTGGGCAGCCTCTTCCAGCATCTCACCACTCTCTCTGTGAAGAACCCTGACATCCAACTTAAATCTTCTTTCCTTCAACTTAAAACCAGCCAAACCTCTTAAAAAGACATCTCAGATTGTTCCTCAGACCACTGCAAAAGAGGCTGTAGGAGAGAGCATTTCCAACTAGAAGTCACAAAGACTGCTGCACAAGGCAGGGATCATTGCTCTCCCCACTCTATTCCTTGCCAACCAGCAGATTCCTGCAGTAGGCACCTGGCTGTAGGTCTGATCTGCAACCCTGCTCAACTCTGGAAGACCCCTGAGTATGATAAAAATAGAGTGCCTGGCATATGACAGTAGAGATGGTATGGCTGGATAACAAAACTTATGGCTGGATAGCAAAGAGCTTGCACTGTATGGTTGGGTAGAAAAAAGAAGGTAAGAATTAGAGGAGCCAAGAGCAACAGCAATGTGCCTGTAGGGATTTTTGCATGATGCTGATTTGCAATGCACCTGGTGTTAGCCACCGCAGGTGCAAAATGCTCCCATCATGTTCACACAGCTTAGTGAGGAGAAAGTTATAAGGCTGAACAAAATTGTACCAAAGCCAGCATTTGTGTGAGACACATATGTGAATATCAGAGGTGATTATTTCCAATCACTTACATGTGTAAAAAACAGCTGATTCCCAGAGATAATTTTTCAGGACAGCCTGGATTCCTTTCCAGCCAATGTAGGTAATGCAGTACTTTAAAGCAGATGATGGCCTCACGTGCTTCAGTACATCCCAGAAGCAGTGTGAAGGGCACAGTCTAAGTGGCAACTATTTCAGTATTCAGATACATCAGATAGGCCACAGGACCCTTTTCAGTCACTGATTAAACAAAGATCTTCTCTGTTCCAGAAGGCTCACGAAGACACCTAAATAGTTCTAGCCATTATGAGCCAGCAGTGTGCATTTGCAGCGTGGAAGGCCAACAATATCATAGGCTGCATCAAAAGATGCAGCAGGACAAGGGATGTGATTGTCCCTCTCTTCTCTGCCCTTATGAGAATGCAATTGGAATACTGCATCCAGGCCTGGAACCCCCAGCATAGGAGGCATGCAGACTTGCTGGAGTGGGTCCATAGGAGAACTGTGATCAGAGGGCTGGAGAACCTCTCCTGTGAAGAAAGGCTGAGGGAGTTGAGCTTGTTCAGCCCAGAGAAGAAAAGGCTCTGGGGAGACCTCATTGCAGCCTTCCAGTACTTGAGAGCAGCTCATAAGCAGGAAGGGAAGCAACTTTTGACATGGTCTGGTGGTGATAGGACAAGGGGCTTTAAACTAAAAGAGGAGAGATTTACATTAGATGTTAGGAAGAACTCTTTACTCAGAGGACAGTGAGACACTGACACAGGATGCTCAGAGAAGCTGTGGGTGTCCCATCACTGGAGGCATTAAAGACCAGGTTGGATGGGGCCCTGGGCAGCCTGAGCTGCTGGCTGGCAACTCTTCTCACAGCAGAGAGATTGGAAATAGATGATATTCAAGGTCCATTACAATCCAAGTCATTATACGGTTCTGTGATTCTACGATTTCACCCAAGTTAGCTTCCACCAACCTTCCAGTACCTTGTGATTCCTATCAGCAAAGCTGAGGGTGAGGAGAGCATCAAAGATGGGGTGCTGATGGCTCAGCCCTTCACTCACCCAAAATTAGTGGTCACCCATGGCAGAGGAGAGGTGATTGGAGAAGGGCAAACATGGCCTTAGAATATGGGGAGCTGCTTTCTGGGGAGCACTGATCAGGTACTGAGGGTGAAGTTGGCCTTTGGTATGATTAAACTGGGTATATTCAGCAGTAATATTGTTGCAACACAGCTCTCAAATATTTGCTTGCATACAAACCCAAAGCTATTTCTCTGCCTTGAAGCACCATGCGCCCTTTACATTAGCTTTCTTACGTACCTTTGCGAAACGGTGAACAGTACACCAGAAGGCCAACTGTATCCTGGGTTGCATCAGGAGAAGTGTGACCAGCAGGTTGAGGTGATTCTGCCCTCCTATTCTGCTCTCATGAGACCCCACTGGAGAGGGCTCTGAGGAGACCTTACAGTGGCCTTCCAGTACCTGAAAGGGGCCTACTGGAAAGCTGGGGAGGAACTTTTTGTAAGGGCATGTAGTGACAGGATGAGGGGAAATAACTGTAAACTGAAAAAGGATAGATTTAGACGAGATATTAGGAAGAAATTCTTGACTGTGGGGGTGGTGACACACTGGAACAAGTTGCCCAGTGAGGCTCCCTGGAAGCATTCAAAGCCAGGCTGGATGGGGCTTTGAGCAACCTGGTTTAGAGGGAGGTGTCCCTGCCTACAGCAGGGGGTTGGAAGTAGATGATCTTAAAGGTCCTTTTCAACCCTAACTACTCTATGATTCTGTGATTCTATAAACTTTTTAGTGGTTACTAAAAGATTTGTAGTGTAGAGTGTACATTGATTTTGCTCTTCTACTTCAGCCTTGTCATTCTTCCTCACAGAAATCCCAAAGGCTGTTTAAATCAAAAAATCTAACCCTCTGTAAAATGTGGTCTGTGAAGGGAGTGCAAAAGCAACAGGATTTGCTTGTAAATAGAATACCAACCCAAAAATTCAGTAGATGTTGTATTTTTGTGTAGAGAGGTCCAGCAGCATGTTTGAACAGCTGCTGCTGTTAAACTTTTGCCAAGTAAGTTTTAAAAAGCCACCTTCTAACTGCCATTTTCACAAATAAAAGAGATTTACAAATACTTCAGTGCTAACCTGAAATCTTCCTGTGGCTACCTTTAGAGTTACATTCAAAATACTCGAAACCTTTGAGTAGCGTTTGCAGTCATTCTGCTTATCATGGGTTTATACCTTTCCTTTTCATTCTTGCCTTACATGTTTGTCGTGAATTAATACAGATTGTAAATATAGTAGCAATGTGCGGTCTACATTTCTATGTGCATATATCCAAAAATATTGTTTCAGTGTTTTTTTTTCTTTGCTGTTGTTTTTGTTTTGTTTTTTTTTTTTGTTTCATGAAAGTCGCATCAAATATATATTTCACTTATTAATTTTTTTGTTTGTTTAGAATTATAAATTACAGAACTACAAATGTAAATGAGAATATCTGCTGCATAACTGGGCACAGGGTGAGCTTAATTCCATGTAACTGAACAGCACCAGATGGACTTGGTACATATTCATGGTTAAGAAAGATCTGTTCAGAAGTATCTTACCAAGACATGCCCTTTATGTGCAATGTGCAGAGAGGGCTTAATTCCCCAGTACAGGAAACGTGAAGGTCTTAACACTGGCAGTGGAGACAGGGTGCAAGAAGACATGCCTCCGGGCTTTTTTCCATTGTGTCACTCAAACCATTCCCTCAGGGAGCAAAGTTTATTCTTACATTTTCTGAATGCTAATAATATTGCTCTTTCTGTTTGCCTTCGGACTCTTCCATCACCAGTTGCAGTGCCAGAATATAGGGCAGGGACCCAATGGGAGGAGGTGAGGCTGCAGCTGGAGGCATTTGAAAGCACATTGCTTTAGCACTTTGATGCTGAATAAGTTATGGCATCCTTAGTTTGACTCAAAATTACAGTGGAGAAGGCTGCCTGTCTTCATATTGTAAGGATTTTTCTTTTGACTCCATCCTGAATATTTGTTTCCAGTAAACATATTTTTTCTAGGTACACCTGTAGTCTAACAATTCCCTTCCAGAGGAAAATAATACAAATGCAGCAGAAGAACCCCACACCTAAGCAGAGTTTGAGATTTTTTAACTTTGCATACTCCATGGGTGAGAAGGTTGCTTGTGTGATCCAGCATATTGGCATGCTATTCTCATCCAGGGACATGGCAAGATCTTTTTTCATCATCTTATAGCTGCTTTGGAGACCAGCATTTTATTTTATGTGTTAACCTGCTGTTAAAGAGTTCAAGCAGCCTGAACATGGGTCAGGTAGCATTCAGCCACAACAGGGCTCTCTTTGGGCTCTGGCAATCATCTATATACACTTTGAAAGAATGTTTTGCACAGTCTCCTTCAGTTTCACATCATTTGTGGAACTGCATTCATAGTGTGTGCTGACAGCTATCCATCCTCTCTGAAGGGGCTGAGATGTTTAGCTCATCCTCCTGTGTGGAAAATGGAATGAGCAGGAGAATAAGGGGCTGGAAAGCATTTCTGAAAACATACAGTCAATGTGGTTTAGATCTGAATCTGAGGAGAAATTTATTTTGGCAGCAAATATCCCACTTACTTACTCTATAAATAGCTGTTTAGATTGCAAAATACTCTTCATAAGTAATACTGCTGATTTGGCCTCAGTGAGAGACAAAACGCAATCTTCAGAATGGAAGAAAATAAAATAAAATGTTCCCTTGATGGAGATGATGTGACCTTGGCCCCAGATGGCATTTTCGGCTTTAGGACCCACCAAACTAGCTTACCATGTGGTCAGGATTACATTAAAGATTTCTACAGTCCTTACGCGTACGGTAAGACGTTCCCCTTCCAAGGGAAGTAGCTCATCCTTTGGAGGTATTTGTATCACTATCACCATGGCAACTAGAAAAGATGAAAGTCTGAACCCGAAAAAAGAACTGTTAGCTGAGGTACGGATGGGCAGTCAGATTGTAAAACCATGCACAGACTGTTAAAGGAAATGACTGTTCAGCATTAAACAAACCCAGTCAAATTCCTAGAGCTGTAGCCTAAAAATAGCAGCCCCATCTTCATTAAGTGCCATGGCTTTTATGAATACCTGTTAAGGCAGATATCAGGAATGGGGAATCCTCCCAATGTGTGGGATGAGGCTTTTTTATCCTGCTTCCGGAGGACTCTGTCCTATAGCACAGACTACTTTCAAAGACGACCATTTGTGGGAAGCTGGTGTCCTTCTCACCAGCTTTTGACATGGGTTTTATGAAACTTGGCTTCAAACAGCTATGACACTCAACTTGGCTGAGCTGGGCTGTAAAAGTGAGACTTCAAACAGATCCTAAAATCTGAGCCCATGGGAGATTTCAGACCTGGATACAGTATTTTGGATCCGACTCCAGTAGACTTGGTTGAAACTGTTTTCTAATTTGGTTTGGAAGAAACCCCTTGGTCAGCCAGGATAACTGTGTCATCTCACATGCCATGCTGCCTAAATTGGAAGAAAAAGTAGTAGAAATTATTTTCAGGAGAAGGGATAAATCTGTATTTTCCACTGATTAGAACAGATACTTGATTATTAAAAAGTAGCTAGAAAAGCTACAAATTTCCCATACAAATATTCCATTAAAGCATGATTTGGCCTTACATTTGAACTGTAAATCCTGGTCTAAAATTAAACTCATGCTGGCTCAAAATGATGCCTCCCCACTTGTTCCCAGCTTCCACCATAAATGAGTCTGGCAGAAGCAGTAACATGAAGTTAGTTCTCAAATCCAGTTGCAAACCCCAGGACAGAAAAAAATCACCTCTTTCACCATCATATTTAAAGTAAGAGGATTTGCTTAAATCACTGTGAAATATTGCTTCATCTCATAAATGGAAGTCTGTGTAGAACAGGCCCCTTTATTATTAAACAGAATAAATTCAGTAAGACTCTTCCAGGTCTTCCCCTTTACTTATTTATCATAGGCTAATAGGGAGCGTTCTTTTCCCTTGGTGGATTTAGGGATTAGATAAATAAAGCTCAATGCCATGAAGTCAGATGAGGACTTGCTCGTTAAACATTAACAAGCACCCTGCATTTTCAAGTGCCTGTTCATCGATATCTCTGTGGCAGGCTCTAGGGCTTGCTTTTGCATGTTTTTAGTGCTGCATGTTGAGCAAACACAGCTGTATGTGATTACTGGGATAAGACTTGTCTAGCTCTGTGGTTGTCAACCTTCCTCTCTAGCAAAGGCAGGCTGCTGGTTTCGTGTCTCACCGTCTCTCACAGCCTTCCTAGTACTTTGCTTCTATGTGCTTATAGCCCATCAGAATCAGCTGATCGTTTGCTTTAGAACTCTGAAGTGCAGGTTCTCTCTCATTCTGTTGGCGGATGACAGCTTTTTAATGGAGTAAAGGCAGCAAAGTGCCCTGGTAGATCCAAGGTTCATTAGGGAACTCTGTAGGGATGAAATAGAAGATAGGCAATCCTGTGGCTGCAGCTGCCTCCAGATCACTAATATTTTTCCCATCTGAGTGATGGAAGGAAAAGTGGAAGGAAGAACAGAAAGATCCAAAGAACAGTGAGATTAACCACACTTTCTTCACCAATTACGTCCTTCCCATCCACTTCTCTGATGCTCATGAATCTAATTCCGGGAATAGAAGAGAGATGGTCCAAAGATCAACTCAAAACACCACTACTGCAAAACCTGCAGAGCAGAGAAAGAGAGAAAACAATGACACATGCTGTTTTGGTTACGGGGTGATGCTTGTGGTTAGGGTACATTCAGCCCACCTTTCATGAGCGTGGCTTGGTTTGCAGGGCTTGCAGAAAATTTGGCACCTGTGAAAATGAAAGGAAGCCGGAGGAGGATTTGTCTGCATGGACAAGTGAAGATGGCCACTTACTCATTCTGCCTAGTCTCACCAGTACAAGTCTACTCCAGGGTGATGGATGCATTAATGTGATGGTAAAATCACGAGGAACATTCATCCTTTCACTCTGGATTAAGGGAAGAGAATTGTTCAAGTATCTGCACCATTTTTGTAGACATAACTTGGGCCTGTACCCATTCTTAATGGCCTTTTGTCCATCATCTTCATGCTTCACACACAGATGGTCTGGTGTCTTCCCACAGAGCAGAAGCTTCTGTCCGCATACACAATCCATAAAAAAAGAGACAGTAAAAAAAGAAATAAATTATGCCAGAATAATGGGAGCACAAAGGAGGCAAAAGTTTCTATATTTGCATTTATTTTCACTAGTTCTCAGCTTTACAGGAGATTCAGCAAAATGTAATTTGATAGTAAGACGAACTAGTTACAGTATCCAAGGAGAGTGAAAATCCCCTCAAATTGGATGAAACTTGATGCTGCCAGCATACTGCTGAATCCCCTCCAGTGCATTTCCAAATCACATTCCTTCTTTACACTGCTGAGTGCTGCCCAAAGAATCAACAGTAAATCAAGTAACCTGCAATATACTACTTTTTTATAATGCATCTATAAATTTCATGGAACTATGGATTTCTTCTTATGAAATTTAATTTGAGTCACTTGGGGAAACATTTCCATATTGAAAGGAACTCCTGGCTTTCATTGTACTTATCCTTTGCTTTTACTGAATTACAAATGATTTGATTTAAAGGGACATAGCCAAGGCAAAGCCTGCCTGTGCTGTCTGTAGGACCCATTTCCACTTGGCACGATGAAACAGGGCAGCTGTTGAGCGGAGCAGTCTCACCTCTGCCAGCCACTTGAGGATGGGCACAGTGAGCATAGGCTTATGACTGGCGCTGGCTTTTTGCCTCCTCGTTCGTTGTGTCATCGAGAGGACAAGGCAAGAGAGTGGTCATCATTTCCAGCAATCTGAGTCAGAGACAGAGCTGCCGCTCACTTGCCTTGTGCAAAAATGCTCTGAGCCTGCTCTAGTTTCTACATTGACATTCTGGGATTTCTGTGAACAGTGCTTTTAGAAGTGGGTCTGAGTGAAAAAAATGGGTGCCCAGCATAAATTAGGCAAAGCCTTCATGACACGAAAGCTGGCTGGAAATGACATTCAGAAAATAAGACTGTTCCACTTGCTTTACCAAGAGCAATTTTGTACAAAGCTCTGTTCCCATGTTGTTCTGCAACACACAGTCTCAGGTGCAAATGGGTCACATTTTGCTCTTGGTAAAGCAGAGAGAAGAGGCCAGTGCAGCAGCTTATGGCTCATAAACTAATACTAAATGGTCTGTGAAAAGTAGTTAGGAAATGCAGCTGTTCGAACAGCAGACTTCAGTAAGCAGAGATGCAACAGAAAATGTTAAAAGGGCAAATAATTAGAAATGGCCGAAACCATCAGGGTTAGGGAATGGAGAGGGAGTATAAGGGAGAAGGTGAATCTGAGGCTTATACTTGAAAGCCCCTGAAAGTAAAGCACTGGAACAGGTTGCCTAAAGAGGTGGTGGATGCCCTGGCCCTGGAGACATTCAGAGTCAGGCTGGATCAGCCTTGGAGCAACCTGATGTAGCTGTGGTGTGCCGGTGCATTGCGGGCGAGTTGGATTAGATGTCCTTTACAGGTCCCTCCCAAATCCAATGATTCTATAATTCTGTAATTCTTTGAAAGAAAATAAATTCAGAAAACACCCTTCAGTAGTTAAGGCTGGTTATCAAAGCAGTTTTCTTTCTTTCTCTCTTTCTTTTTTTTTTTTTTTAAACGAGAAAGATAGTATTAGGTTCTTAAAGGGTATCTCTGTGGTCAGGTAGAAATTGGAGAACATGCTGACCTGAGCTGGTTTTCCAGTCCTGAGAGGTGTAGGCATTGAGGCTGCTGACATGACTGAAGCAGAACTCACAGGAGCTTAGGGCAAAGATGAGGGAGATCAGAGAGAGCTGTGCTGGACAGGAGACCTGTTCTTTTCTCACAGTGCAGAGACCAAACCCACCACATTCAGTTGCTCACTGGTGCACCAGCAGAGCAGGAAAACACAATGCAATTCAGGGATACCCCTAATGAAGAAATCAGTCTGAATCCCCTGCTACCACTTTTCTACCTGAAGCTCTAAGGAGAATGTCAACAGGAAACATATAAAGGAAAAGGGTAAAGTAATACAACCATCTCCTTTCATTGGTTTTGCTGATGTTGCAACAGCATCACAAGCAAGATGTGTTGCCTCTGGTCTTTTCTCTCTCTGTTATCACAGACAACACATCACAGTCATCCACTCAATTAAGTTTCTGATGCTATGCTTTCTAGACTCCCACCATCCTCCCACACTCCTAGCATCTTTAATGCTACACATTATTCCATGTTACCTAGTGGTTTGTTACAACTGCTTAACCAGATGGGTTTATCTCAAGAAATAGGTGATCTTCCCTCATGAGCGCTCCAGAAACAGCTTGTGTGTCATCAATGATAAACAACGTCCAGGAACGCTCAGCCTAGAAAACATCTTGAGATTTGCATATCCTGGTTTCCATGAAATAATGGTATGCATTCACATACCTGAAAGTATGTTCCACTACCTCTATGGTCTTTTTATTTTCCAAGAAAAGCATGCATATTTTTATTCAATGCACTGTTTGCATTTCCAGTATTTTATTATTACCTTTTAAAAATCTAGTTAGAAATGAGAAATATGGTTCCTATGAAGCAGATATGGAATTGCCAGTACAATCTCAATTTGCACAGTTTTGGAAATCTGGAATTATTTGCTAAGTAAAAGGGGCTTTGCTGTTACACGATACCTTAAATATTCCCTTAAGAAATCCTTTAATCAAGGAAATGCTTTATTTCAGGGTGGAACTGCTCTGTGGGCTAAATCATCATACATGTTAACTACAGTTTAAAGTGTCAAAGGTCTGAAACACATAGGACATCATTTACAGCTGGTAAAGTTGGTGTATAGCTTCCTTGAGGTCATAAATTATCCATCTATCCACCCACCATCTGCACATTTATTGCTTGCGTGTCGCTTGAATATCTTTTGAACGTAGTTCAGCTTAAATAAAATCAGCAATGGGCAAAACCAGATGAATTTAAATTGGCTGTTCAGTCCAAAATTGTAATGGGATTTTGAAAAGACTTTGGCAAATGACTTGATGCAACCTTGTTTCTCAGTCTCCTACCGAACGCCATGTTTACTCACTGGAGCAAAAATCACAGGTCATCCCCAAATCACAGGAAGCACTTAGCTAATTTGGTGCTTTTCCAGTCTGCCTTACTATTTACACCGTCAGCAGAACAGCTGATTGAGAGCAGCCTCAGCACCGAAGGCCTTAATTAACGCAGCTGTTTGCTCCTGAGCCCCAGCAGCAGAGCTGGTCCTTTCTGCAAGTCAGCACTGAGAACCCAGCAGTATAAGGAAGTCGGGATCAGACCCTGAGGTCCACAGCAGTTTATCTCACAGGGAGCCTGCTTCTAAACCGTAGGAAAGCAAGGCTGAGGCTATTTGTTTTCAGTGCCTTCCCCTGAGGAATTTTTGCACGTTCACTTCTGACTGCTTTGGAATCACATAGGCGTTATGAGCAATTCCAAGTGTCTTTCCCTCAGCCACCTTTAATTATTTTCTAGCATGCACGCTCCAGCACCCCGTACAACTCCCAGATTGCTGTACTGCAATAACATCCACACGTAGCTGACTCCACAGAAGTCCTGCATGTCTTCCCACCGTGCAGATCTCCCAGCACTCAAAAATCTGACAAGAACAAGGTGCCAGGCCTCACTGCTCTCAGGCTGACGCTACTGCCTTCCTCCAAAGCAGATTTTAGGCAGCTGTACCTCTGCCTGTGCTTTCTGTGTGCAACAGTCTGCATGTGTGTTTTAGGTTAATCGCAGTGCTGGATGGTGGATGATTTGTGAGGTGATTGTTTCACTGTGGATAGGTTGGTCAGCGGCACTGGGCTTCTCCACATAGCATGTGAATCATACCCTCAGGCCTGATCTGCCAGGATGCCAACTTCAGATTAGCAGGATGCGCATAAATTACACTGATATTTGTTTTAGATGCCTGAATCACGCACAGAAATGCAGTTAGCCACTTGAACCTGCCCAGATCCACTTTAGAGACATCACTAAAATAAGTGCACCTCCCTAAGGTACTTTCATGCAACTATAAGGACCCTCCAGGTCAGGGTTCCCTGGGGTGCTCAAATCTTTCCTCACCGCTGAGGAACCTTTAAGGGATTTAAAATATGATTTGGATATCAACGGGAATCTCTGTCCCTTACTGCACCCTTACAGATCCTGCTGTAGGGTACACTTGAAGCAGCAAAGGGCTTTGAACTGTACCCACTCCCATCACTTTTGTAATAAGAAGACTCTTTTCCTTCCTGTTGTTTATAGCCCCATATTGTATCCCCCTTGGCTGGGTGGGTACATGTACTAGAAGTACATACAAGAGATGACACGTTTTCAAAATGCAGAGACTTTTGTTTCAGTGAAAGAAAAATTGACAGCTGATGCTGCAAACTTCACCCCCCCAGATGACGGTAATTTTTGTCAATCTTCATAATTGATAGGCAGAGTGCCATCAGCAAAGAACTATCTGTTCTGCACAATTAAGTCCTTTACTTTATAGAGACGGACAAGGAACTTTGTGAAGTGCCAGAATAATAACTCCTGGGAGAATCAAAACAGGGACAAGGGAACACTTGTACAGCAGTTGAGAAATCTGCAGCTGTGAGTTACTTTGGGGTGGATGGATGGATAGATAAATCAATAGGCACATAAACAACAACAGACAAAGACACACAGTTCACTGAAGTTTATAGTTCTCCACAAAGGTAAATCTTGCACAGCAGCTCTGAGTTTGCACACAGCAGTACGTTGCATTGTTATTTGCTATCTGTTGTGGCAGGTATATCAATCCTGAACACAGCAGTGCTTTACAACATACAATAGAACCACAGAGTTGGAGTTTGTCATCCTACTCATCTTCTTCATTTGGTGGGGCAGCTGCTCAGCTGATTTTTGGCAACCATTCCTTGCCGGTCACCCCAAGTCTGATCCTGTGTACTTAGGTGCTTCCTCCTATTGGATTATCAGGATGTAATTTCCAGTGTTCATTCCACCTCAAACATGTTTGCCAAGTAGATAAAAGTTATCCACATTGATTTATGTAAGATAGACCAGCCACAAAGGATCAAGTAACTCTACAAGGTCACCCAGAAAGCTTTTTACTCAGCCAGAAAATAAACCTTGATCTCTTGGGCTCTGTTTAAGTTGACCAGTGGGTTGGTGTGTGGGATACTCTGGGATCATATTCCATGGAAAGCACAAATGAGAGACTTTTCAGAATATGCTATGGCTTCTCTCCAGCCCACGCACTCTCTGGGGACACAGGACCCAGGAGGGGCAGGTGGCACATGCCTGTGTCTCATTTCAATGTGGCGTGGGAGCACACACCTCAGGAATGCTCCTGGGTACCTCCGCCACAGGCACTGCTTAAACTCCTTTCCAACATCATTTGTCCTCCCTCACATTCATTTCAGTCATAATGTCCCAAGCAGTACAGGAATATAATCTTTTACTGGTTTGATTTTCTGTTAAACAAAAGAAACACTGCGATGCTTGTCCTGTTCCTAAAGCTAAAGATCCATAGATTAATGTATAACTAGTATATTCCCAAAGTATTTAAGTTTTTATTTCCTTTCTCTTTGCCAAGGTAATGAGGTGTTTGATGAAGGGTGTTCAGCTGCAGATCTGCAAATGTTCATTCTGTAGGCTCGAGAGAAACCACAACAGGCTCTCACATTTAATACTCTGATAAATTGGGCACTTTTGCACCTTATATCAGGCAGCGACACAATGCAGCCTTGTTAATCCAAATAGAAACTACTCCTTCGGTAATGGAGTCTAGGTCTTTTTCAGCAAAATTAGATTTGCATCAGTAATTCAAAATACCATAAAAATCTGAAGGATGCTCTGGTTATCTGCTCATCTGTTCAGATAAGTGAAGCATAAAGCCTCAACAATGTGAGAGGTAATGGAACAAGCTGATGCCAGCATACAGTGCTGGTTAGTTAGATTAAAAGAGCATATCTATTGATGATTGTCTTCTGAGAAACACATCAAGAAATGTATTAAAACAGCATAGGATCACTGATGTGTTTTTGCTATCTACTGCCTTGTCTCATATTGCTGATAAGTCCAAGGCCACCCTTCTTTTCCAAGACTTTGAACAATGTAATTAGGGTTTCTTGGAAATAAATCAATACTCAGTATCACCTCTGAACAGCATGTTGGCCAGGCAATCTGCCTTCCTTATTGAGACATGGCTGGGAGTCACTGGTGTCAGAGTTTAAGCTCTCACCTTTTGTGTTTTTGTTTTTTTTTTACTGGGAGGTTTTCTGGTGGCAGTTAAAGCCTCAGTCCTTTCTCTCACAGGCCACAGCCTCTGCACTGCAGCACACAGACACTCACACCACTCTGGGGGATGGCTGTGATTGACTCTGGTTTCATTAACCCTCTGCAAATCTAGGCAGAAGGTGGCAGACGGCAGATTGACTGCAGTTTTCAGACGTAACCTTCAAATGCAGTTCATCACACTTTGCCTTTCCTTCATCCTAAATTCCTCAGTAGTATACACAGAAGATGAGAAAGCAATAGATTCTCAAGCAGCATTACTCAATGGGGAGGGGAAAGGCACTTTGTGGGATTCTAGAGAGGTCACATTGAGTACTACGTTCAGTTTTGGGCCCCTTACTACAAGAAAGACATTGAGATCCTGGAACGTGTCCAGAGAAGGGCAACAAAACTGGTTAGGGGTCTGGAGTAGAAGTCTTATGAGGAGCGGCTGAGGGAGCTGGGATTGTTCAGTCTGGAGAAGAGGAGGCTCAGAGGAGACCTCATTGCACTCTACAACTTCTTGAAGGGAGGTTGTGGTGTGGAGGGGTTTGGCCTCTTCTCCCAGGCAACAAACAGGACTCAAGAAAATGGTCGCAAGTTGAACCAGAGGAGGTTTAGGTTAGACATAAGGAAGAACTGTTTCTCTCATAGAGTGGTCAGGCACTGGAATGGCTGCCCAGGGAGGTGGTGGAGTCGCCGTCCCTGGCAGTGTTCAAGAGGCGCCTGGATGAGGAGCTGCAAGATCTGGTTTAGTGCTTGGGGTAGCAATGGTAATGGGAGGATGGTTGGACTAGATGATCTTATAGGTGCTTTCCAACCTTGTGATTCTGTGATTCTGTGATTCTATGATTATCCAGAGGCAGTTACACCTCTGCTTTCAGCTGCCTCTGGTAATGGTAACACTTCACTTTCAGGCAACATGGTGGAAAGCCATTTCAGTAAAAATCATTTACGTTTTTTAAACATGATTAATTCAGAGCCTGGGAAAGCTTAGGTAAATTCTCTGGAGGCTTGAATCTGTTTAGTCTGAATTTGAAGAGAAATGAAATTGCACTTTTGCACATTTAGGTAATAGGTAAGCCCTAAGACTCATACTTCAGCTTTGAAATGATGTCAAAACAGGAGGCTTTACTAAAGCTTCCAGAGTCTGGAGTTTCTGTTAAAAAATAAGAAACCACAGGGGCCTTGATACTGAGGTAATTCATCTGTCTGTGCTTCCTGACCCTTTTCTCTTAGTGAGGGACAGGAGAGTCCAAATCCTTGATGGTTTCTGTTTGAAGTTTCCTTGGGAAGTACCCCCAGTGCGATCACCAAGGGAAAGGCAGCTCCACTGTGCCATATGTGCAGACACAGCCAGATTCATCCTAGGTGAATCTCTGGGCACTAGGACATCTCAGCCTTCCGATCCACCTGCACCACTGACCAGAGCTCCTTGATCTTTCCCACCAGTGAGACCTGGGAGCCCAGGAACCTCTCTGTCACTTCATGTCCTTGTTTTCAAGAAATACCATGCACAGGGCTGGTTCAGACAATCCTCAACCGGAGTCACCTTGTCTTCCCAGGGAATGAGAAGTTGGAGAACTTTCCACCATTAGGTGATGATATTGTTGACAAAGGCTCCTTCAACAGTGCTATGGTAAGGACATGGAGGAAGATGGCATTTTGGGGGGCTGCACTATGCAAAAAGATGAAGAAAGGGTTAGTTACTCGATAGGTACTCGATATTAAGAATTAAAATTCTGCTGTAGTGAAATCTTCTGGCTGCTTGCTGACAGATCAATCTGAGCTGCTTCACCTGGGATAGACTACATCTGAAATATATCTTGAGGTAGAATGGAGGAAAATAATCATTCTGATGACATAATGGAGGAAAATCAGGGTCAGCCAGACAACATAGTGATCACTGACACTCAGAGGCTATCCATAATATTTCTGGTCACTTTCAACAAAGTGCTATATACAGTATACAGAATTCTTTCCTTTGTGCACCCAGATAAGAGGGGTAAAGCATCTAGATATTAATCAATCTGCCCTCTCGTATGGATGGGCTAAGAAAGATGCTCTCCAAAGAAGCAAATCTTAAGTCATTTTAGTGCAATTCATTGAGTGGGTTTGCACTAGGTTTTGAATGCTGTCTCTGTCCACATCCTTGGCTGAACTGCCACCTTACCTCTGACACTCATGGAGAAATTTGGCATGCATTTTTAAGAACACAGTGGCTTACAGTCTCTACAATGGCTGTGGAGAGTGAGAGACCTCCAGATGGCATTCTCCATTGTCATCTTCAGAAAATCATAGAATTGCCTGGGTTGAAAAGGACCAGAATGATCATCTAGTTTCAACCCCCCCTGCAGGGTTGCTAACCACTAGACCAGGATGCCCGGAGCAACATCCATCTTCCTCCACTGACCAAGGCAAAGGCAACATGCCACTTCTCCCTTCATGTCCCACTGTCGTGATGGAAAAAAATGCAATTACTTTACATCTTCATCTTTTTCTGTAAAACAAGATGCGACACATATGTAGTAGATAGAAGTACCTAAAGTAAAAAGAGGAACCTAAGATAGGTTTTAAAACTGTGAAAGATGCTCTGTACTCTCAGTACTGTAATGCCTAACAGAAAATGTAAAAGGTCTCAGCCTTCTGAGAAACACATCTCCCCTCCTGCGGCAAAGGACATTTGAGGAGCTGGTGAGCGTGAACTGGAATTTTCCGTTGAAATATGGCATGAAAGCCTTTCTTCAAGAAGTTAAATGGATAAAAACAGTGCATGAAATTGAAGTTGATAATTAGCAAGTCAGTCCCAGTGAGGAGCTCATAACTGCTTTGACCTTCAGGCTTTGTGCAAGGGCTAAGAGGGGAAGCACATCTCCCCAGCAGTGCAGTGCAACAGTCCACAAGGTATTACCAGAGGAAGTGGCAGCACAGAGACATAAGCCTTCAGGAAAAAGGTAAAAAGAAAAGATCATAGATCAAAGGTAATGTAAAATGAGATTGGTTGTGATCTTCCTGCCAGGAAATTAACCTGAAGGGCTAATTCTCTCAGAGTTGGTCACTGTCTTGTCAGCTGAGTCCCAGCACTTCACCTGTCCCTCCAAGTGTTGCCACAGGTGAAGTGAGATTTTCTTAGTCTTTCTTGGTTGGAAAAATAGCACTGATCTATGTTTTATGTTCTGAATCTCACAGCTCCACAAGCACAGATACTTTTCTGGCCACTACTGATATTTAATACTTCTCTAAGCAGTTATTGCTTCCCTTGCATGTGGCCTTGGCCTACAGCTACAGACAGAGGGTGGTCATCAATGGCTCTATGTCCAGGTGGAGACCGGTAACAAGCAGCATCCCCCAGGGGTCTGTCATGGGACCAGTGCTATTTAACATCTTTATCAATTACATTGATGATGGAATTGAGTGCACTCTCAGCAAGTTTGCTGACAACACCAAGCTGAGTGGTGTGGTTGACACGGTCGAAGGAAAGGATGCCATTCAGAGGGACCTCAGCAGGCTAGAAAGGTGGGCCCGGGTGAACCTGGTGAGGTTCAACACAGCAAAGTGCGGAGTTTTTCACTTGGGCCAGAAGAATCCCAGGAATTCATACAGACTGGAAGGAGCGGTCCTTGAGAGCAGCCCTGTGGAGAAGGACGTGGGGATCTTGATGGATGAAAAACTTAACATAAGCCAGCAATGTGCCCTTGTGGCTTGGAAGACAAATGGTATCCTGGGCTCTGTCAGAAGAGGGGTGGCCAGCAGGGACAGGGAGGTGATTGTCCCTCTCTACTCTGCTCTTGTGAGGCCCCATATGGGGGGCCTCTGTGTCCAGGTCTGGAGCCCCCAGTACAAAAAAGACAGGGAGCTGTTGGAGAACGTCCAGAAGAGACCCACAATGATGATCAGGGGACTGGAGCATCTCCCCTACAAAGACAGGCTGAGGGAGCTGGGCTTGTTCAGCCTGGAGAAAAGAAGGCTGCGGGGTGACCTCACTGCAGCCTTTCAGTACCTAAAGGGAGCCTACAAACAGGAGGGGAATCAACTCTTTGAGAGGGTAGATAACTGTAGGACAAGGGGAAATGGTTTTAAGTTGAGGGAGGGAAGATTTAAGTTGGATGTCAGAGGGAAGTTCTTTACAGAGAGAGTGGTGAGGTGCTGGAACAGGCTGCCCAGAGAGGTTGTGGATACCCCATCCCTGGAGGTGTTCGAGGCCCTGAGCAGCCTGGTCTAGTATTAAAGGTGGAGGCTGGTGGCCCTGCATGTGGCAGGGGGTTGGAGATTCATGATCCTTGAGGCCCCTTCCAACCCTTGCCATTCTGTGATTCTGTGATTCTGTGAAGACTTTGTCTTCTGGTGATGGATTGGAGCCCTGAATAAGGAAAATCTTTTGCAGTACACTTCAAAGGCTCATGGAATTTAGGGTCCTGAAGAACCAACAGATGACATAGTCAATCCACCTTTGTACAACATTCACCATATAGTCTGGCAACTGAGCCAGGAACTTGCATTTTTTGACTATCTCCTTTTATCTCATTTCTCATACGGATAGAAACACCTTCCACTATCTGGGCATTTTCCCACCATGCAATAGCATGTTCTAATACAGTCACTTCCCAGTCCTTTCTTTGCTAAACTAACCAAATGTGAGCTCTTTCAGCCATTTGCAGGCATAATTCCCAGCTCTTAAGTCATTTTTTATTGCTTTATTGTCTTCTCCCTTTTGACATCCACTCTGAAAATATGTCTGCCAGCACTAGATATACTTTCTCCAGGGGGAAATCATGTTCCTTACTCATCGCCCACCTGTTTATACAAGTAAGAATTATGTTTTTAGCTCTCCTTACCACACACTGGCGATGGGAACTCATCTCAGCCTCCAAGAGATGGTTCTCCATTTCTTAGGTGGGGCCTGAGTTGCTTGTAGCTAAGCTTTTGCTCTTGGCTTCAATTCTAGTACTTATTGTTTTAGGAAGCCTGGTGTATCGGGAGAGCCAGATTTCTGTAGATTAATATCCTGTAATCTACCTTTACACCAAATCCTGTGCCAGCCATTAATTTCATCTACAGTGATTTCATAGCTGTTTCTAGCGTGGCCTCAAGAAACTCAATTTAAGGTCTAAATCCTGGAAACATTTTTCTTTTTTTTTAACTCTTTTTTTAATATGAAATTATTCAGGAACCAATATCACAACTTAGCTTCACCCACTAAGCTTTGGTAGCAAAGATTTTAAGATGGCTTTGTGGTGACATGCCATTAAGTCAAACAGTATGCAAGATGAGCCAAGGTCAATTTTCTTTTCTCTCGCAGTGTAATATGAGGGTATGATGGGTAAGCAAGAGAAAAAGAGAAGGGCAAAAGCCTGAAGTGATAGCCAAGCCCAGAGCTGCTTGCATGCCTCAGTTGTACTGTAATCTGCACCCCCACCCTTGTAATGCAATGAATAAGGGAGGCAGGGACACTTTTAAAATAACTTTCACTGCAGTCACAGTTATGATGTTTACTTGTAGAATCACTCCACAGCTATGATCACCATTACCCAGCCAGGTCACAGACGATAAGCAGGATATAAAACTCTGCACAAAGCAAAGGCAGGACAAAGGTGAGCAGCCCTCAGAAAGTAGTGCTTGTTCTGACAGGGGACGTGGTGGAGAGGTAAACTTGAGTCATGTGAAGAAAACTGGGGTGAGAGGCACCACCTTTGGTTGAACAAACAAGTCTAATGTGCTGTAAGACATCCTAGTCATCTGTCTTTAACTAGGCTAAAAATCCCTTACAGCTAATTGAGATACCTCACTTAAAATTTCACTGATGTCTTTTATAATAGCATACTTCCTTTTCAATATTTTGTTGGCTGTATCTTTCAGTAATTCTAAAATCACATTTGTCTTTTTCATGGCTTCTTCACTTCAGTAGTTTCTAGTTACCAGTTGGTTTTTTTTCCCCCTAAACTGTTCATTTCAGAAAGGTTCTAAGAAACCCCTCTTATTGGAGCCTAAGTGTTCTTGAATTCTTTCCCATTTAAATAAAACACTCTGAATCCCCTCAGTATTGGCAAAATTATTTAAATCACCAGCCAAATCAGAGAGAGTGCCTTCCTTATTATACCTCTACTTCCAATGCTAACCCAATTTTCATCTTACTGTTATCCACTTCTCTATAGCATTTCGTCTGCTAATCCCCTGCTTCAAGTTGTAAAATTATTGCCCGTGTATCTCCCTCTCAAATATCCAACTTAACTTCAGATAGGTATTATTTGACTTCATTTTCTCAGAAAAAGAAATATCCTATCAAGGAGAGGTCAGTTTAGGCTGGTAAGATGCATTTATATCATTTACCCACATCCATTTATTTCATTCTAAGACCTGCAGTGGATCGAGATCAGATCAACAAGCCTATGCTTCCCATGTTATGTTTTTCACAATTCTAAAACATAGGTATTAACTTTGTTATTCTCCATTTCTGTAATATCATCTCTAATCTGGGAATTTTATTAAAAAGTTTTACTGCTAGTCCTGGTGTAATTTGTCAATTCTTTCAAAGCCCAGTGATGGGGGTCATCTGTTCATCATTTCATAAGCACCCGAGTTCCATGTAGATAACTTCATTTTCATTAACTACCGCCTTTCTTCCTGCGTTCTTGAAAACAGGCAACATATTTGCTTAGCTTTGGAAACAAAGTTATTTCAATATCTTGAATTTCCACCCCATAATGCTCAACTTCCTTATTTACTCATTTTGATACACCCAACAAACCCTTCATCTTTTTCTTACAAATTCTGAAGCTTGTAGTTCACTTGGAACTTTGAAAATTCTTGCTTTTTACCCCACACCTCTTAAGAGAACTTCCTTGTATCCATTTTTACATTCTTCTTTCTCTGTTCCTTTTTTCTTCCTGGGATCCTTTACCATTACTTTATTCATCCTGCTATGTCTTTAGCCTCCTCTACTTGTTTTTCCTCTCCTTTTTCTTGAAATAAAAGTCTAAAATACTTTCTGTAGCTTTGGTTAAAATTCATCCCAAACACATTCATATCTTGAGATCAGCTATCTTTGTAAATAAGTGCCTACAATTCATAAAAGCTTTCTAGTTTGCAATTTAAGAAACAAACAAACAAAAAAACAACAACAAAAAACAAACCAACACAAAATCTTACTTTCCAGCTTACCTGTGTCTACACTGCCTTTTAGCTGAAATATTTCTGTATTTCTGACTTACAATCCACTGCTCACAAATATTTGTCATGACTGGTTGTTTTATAATAGTCCAGAATCTCATACAAAAGCTCCACTCCTCCTTTCTTCTCGATCTTCCTCCTCTTCTCATTAACTCCTCCATAGAAATATTATCTTGCTGGAAGCATCTGATTTCAGCAGCAGAAATTCCTTGCCCACTTAATGGGTGCTCTGAACCACCCCCTCAGAATCCTCTGTTGTAAACTAAGCACGACACTGACATTCAGCTCCAGGCATGGCTTTTTTAGGTGCAAATAAGATGCACATATGAGCTAGAAAAATGGTGCCAGAGCTCCTGCTGTCATCAGCGCAACAAACAGGTGTAGTTGCCTGGTGTAATTCATCTAAACAGCTCTGCACTCTCTTACTCTGATTCTGTCACTGAAACGTAGGCATCCAGAGAGAGCAGAGGCCCACTAGGATTCCACCTACTTTCAAGATGCTTTTCCAGGAAGATGTGGTTGTCTTGTATGTCCTGTGTTGTATCTACAAGCTTACCGCAGATGTCTCAGAAGACCTCTGGCAAAATAAATAGTACAAAACACCTACACTTAAGCAACTGAATCAAGCTCCAACTATCTGCTAAGTATGTTGGCAGCTTTGTAATCTTGTTCTCAGTAAGACACCTACATTCACATGCCAAAATTATTACATCTGGAGCAGATTCCCACCTCCAATTAAGAAGTATGATTCCAGAAGTAGTTATAGTTACCCACTGGAGAGAAGCAGCTCAAATTCAAACTTTGCTATATGAAGCATAGTAGATATTTCAAGTGCAAAGTATAATAATTTCTAGCAAAGTTGCACATGTATTTATGTTCATATATATGAATATATATATATATAAAATATTTATATACTTGACAAGTATCCTGGCATAACAGAATAATGGAGTCACAGAATGGTTTGGGTTGGAAGAAACCTTTAAAGGTCTAGTGCAACCCCCTGCCACAGGGAGGGACACCTTTCACTACACTGAACTTCTTTGTGTGACCACAACACCCCTCCTTCCCCCCTCCAAAAAAAAAAAAAAAAAAAAAGCAACACAAAAACAAACAAACAAAAATACCAAGACAAAACAAAACGAACAGTGAAAGACAATAAAACACAGAGATTAACTGGTTCTTTACTTCTTATGTCCTGAATCTGAGACAAGAGTTTTATTAGGGGCAATGATCTGGGTGAGCCCAACAGAGAATACCAACAGCACATTCTCACCTCAGAATGAAAAACTGTCCAAAAATCACAACAGTATAGAAATATGTGCTGGCCTGTATAAGATCAGCTGTGTGATGACATTTGAGGAGACATATGGAAAGATCATCTGAGACCTGATGACACACTTTTATACAGGCCCCAGGTGTGCTGGCCTCACCTCGTAGTAGGATATGTTCTGCATCCAAGTAGTACTATAGCATGTAGCTGACTCCATCCAGCCCTGACATGATGTTCCCACTCTTTGCTTGGACAAGAGGTCCCTTTGTCCTCCTTTCTTAAGAACACAGAGTCTGACACAGAAAAAGTATAAGGATGAAGTGGGTGACCTTTTCCCCTGCTTCTCCCACATTTTCCTCTGAATTTAATCAGATAGATGCTGTTCAATAAAACTGTATAGTGAAAACAGTTTTGCAAAGGTATGCATATGGTGGAGCTTGTATGAAACTAGAAGTTAGACCAGTACATGAGGCTGAAAATCCTTTCTGACTGGAGATTTAGGACTGTCATAGTTCAGCCACAGTGGGAAAGAGCTCAAACACCCTCAAGTGCCCCCTAGTAGAATTCTGGTCTCTGCACAAAGACAAAAAAAGAGATTGAAGAAAAAGTGTCTCAGAACAAAATGTCCCTTGAGAGAGATCTCATAGATGTACAGAATGGCTTGGGTTGGAAGAGGCATTCAGGATTGCTTAGTTAGGGTTGCCCATCACTAAATGAGGCACAGTATCAGGTTGTACTTGGCCCTGTCCAACCTGGCCTTTAACACCTTCACAGATGGGTTGTTCTTAGAAACTGATGTTTTCCACACAAGAACTTTCTTTCACTCACCGTCAGCTTTTCATTTTTTTTTCTGTGAAGAAAAAAGAAATGAAGAGTAAGACTGGAAATGTCTTTCTTGCATGCAATCATGAGCAGACTGCAAGAGGAAAGCAAAGCACAGGAAGATGTATCAATGGAAAAAGCAACGTTAATGGTTGGATGAATGTACAGCGATAAAGAATCAAAGTATTTATGAGAACAATGGGTAAAGCACTTAATGAAATGACTCTGCTGAATGCTGTTAGGGAGCTGGGTATGGCAATGAGACATTTAAGAATGGAGTAGGAGACCTTAGTTTGTTCAATATGAAGTCTTGAAAGGCCCTATATCTGATGTCTATGCACTTCTAGCCAGTGAGGATGAAGAGGGGGCGAAAAAGATAGGGATGATGGGGGCTGGGGAGAGAAGAGAGATGAACCACTATTGAGAATCCTGACATGAGAACAAGTAGGTGAATAAAAAGCAGACAGGAAATTAAAGAGATGTTTTTGCTCACTGCAGCCATGATGTTTTTAGATGAGAATGGCAGACTACAGAATATGCCACTGACATTTTAAAACAGAGATTGACCAGCTTAGGAAAGGTAATGTAAGAAGTGATGACAGAAAGTTCACCTTTGACAACCACTGATTTCAGTAGGGTGCATTTTAAGCCCTCATGTCTGTCCCTTTCTTGGCAGCATGAAGGTGAGATGAAGCCTTTTTCTCGTGCCTGCTTTGTACAAGGAAACAGCATGGAATCTGACCAGGCTGGCAACTAGCAGCGCTGCTGGCACCTTCCCTCTCACTGACAGAGTAAAAAAAGAAAAAATCATGAACAGCATCACTGACAACACATCAGGCCACAGACTAATGTTTATTTGCTTTTTCCATTTGCAGCACTCAATAAGGAATGTTAATGGAAAGTTGTTTAAGCTCAACAGGCAAAAGCTAAACTCATAATCAGAGGTCTTGGAACATTTCTGTTTGAAATTTCCTTCTTGTTCTCCTCATCCCCTCCACCCTTCCCCCTCTTTCCTATTAAACTGAAGTCAATTTCCCTAATGAAGTCCAAGGCTTTTAAATCCAGCCTAACTTTCACGATTGCTATCTTTCCCTGAATAAACAAAATACCTTATGCCTCCTGCTAGAGTCACAGACTTCTCTTATTTGCAGGAGAGAGTGGTAGCAACATTTTAAACACTGCTTCATGCACAAAGGCAAAGGAAAGTCGAAAACTGTGAGAACCAGACTGCTCAGCTCTCATTCTTTACTGGAAACCACGGTGATAATGAAACCTGATGTATTGCACTGCCTTCCTTGATCAACTCCTGATTGCAGGGCTGCACAAAGAGGAACCCAACAAAGGGGAAACTAGTCCTGTCCATAAATCTGGAGACTGATCCTGCAAATCTTGAGGCACATAAAGAGCATGCAACACTTGTGTCAGCTCAGGCAGCTCCTAGGAGCTTCATCCAGCATCAGGCCCTAAGTAATTCTACCGATTACAAAGAGATAACCCACTCAGATAGATAGCTGCGAGCCCTGGGCAATGCAGTGAACTCGTCCCATGAGTAACAATGGGAATGTGACTCTGACAGATAAAACATCCCAGCACTGCTGTAAGAAAGACTGCTGTTTCTCATCGGGTATTGCCCTGACACCAAATGCTCCCCTGGAGATTAGCCCCATATTCACAAGCCATCAGAAAAGGTCCTTCTTTCTTCTCTATTCTAAGGCATTGTGTTCCTAAGGAAAAGTGCAAGTCTGGAGAGAGAGAGGCTGTTAACATGAGCTGCCATCTGAGGTGACTTAATTACACCAACACCCTCCCTTTGCCACACTGCAGCCCTGGGCTGTCCCTCCCTGATACACATGCCTGCAGCCCCTTGAAGAACACAGGAAACTCTGAGAGAGCCACAGCTCTTCACTGAAATGTCTCCTTTGGCCTATAAAATCAAAACAAAACAGAGCAGAAGAAATGCACGCTGAGATGCAGGAGTTTAATGTGCCCTGCTAGCCACACATGTTTCCAATGTGTTTTATAACAGCCACAACAAAACACAATTACTCAGTGTAGGCAGTTGTGCTTCTGGATGGTTCAGGACAGCCCAGACTTGCCAGGGTTGTGCAGGCAGAGGCTGAAGGCAGGATCTCTCTTCCCCTTAACATTTGCATGGTTGATCCTTGTCTTCATGTGCTGTCATTGAAATGGAGCCAGACAAAGAAGGCAATGCTCAGAGGTGATGGAGGGGTGGCTATGTAGCTGCTCACTTTCCCATCTAGTGTAGTAGTTTATCTTGGTTTCTTAGGCCTGCTTGCTGTAATAAGACTTGCAGGACAACACCTCCCCAGGATATGGCTTATCTCCTTGACTGTACTTCAAGACTTGAGCATTGCTCTTTATCGATATGTAGATGCTGCATTAGCCACCCTATATCCTGAGAAGTTCACTGGTCAGGAAAATTTGTCACATTTTTTTCTGCTTACTAGGTGGTGAAAAACTAGTTACAGTCAACTTTCACTTCCAGATGACACGTGTGCTATCAAGTGTGACTTAGTGTTATTCAGCCACTCTGCACCTCTGTCTTCTTAAAAGTTCATTTGGTCACATCATTCAGCATCTGAATTCAAGTCAGTTCTGGGTAATAATAATCATTCATTTCATTGATTTCTGCTGCATTCCTACTCAGAGTAAACGATAAGGCAGCTCTGTCTCAAGGATTCAGACTGAGACTCCAGCTCTAACAATGATGGAATGCCCCCATGAGGGTGGATAGTGGTCAGAGACAACAACATACCAATTAGGAAGCCATGCACTTCATCTACTGCTGGCAAGAGAAAAGGTTAATTACCAAAAAATATAGCAAACTTTTTTGGTGCAAAAGGGTGAGCTGGGAAACAAGAGAGATAAGGCTGAGGTCTGCAGTGCTGAAAGTTTAAGAATGGATAAGAAACCATCTGATATAATCTGTCACTCATAGGCAAATGATATTGCACGGCTGAAAACTCTCGACCAAAATAAATGGACTACTGCATGTCTTTTAATAAGACTTTTTCTGGTTCTGACATTGAAACCAACAGGTGCCCAGGAGCCGCAGACGCTCACACCCACTTAGTTACTCCAAGGCTGCATGTGTTCCAATGATGAACTGCACTGTAGTGAAGGCAGTGCTGAACTTCCTGCTGTGTTTCTGTTGCTTCTGAAAAAGGCAAGACCGGTTATTTTCTGCAGATGTGGATTTGAAACCTATTTTCCAAATCACTGCTGTGTTTAGGTGTGGCGTTTCACTGTGGGTATCCATGAATTGCAGAAGGTCTTGGGGAAACTTCCAAAAGCTTTGGGTCTGAGGCTGTTTACTGGAGACACGTGGGCAGGCAGCTGGCATGTGTGTGTGTGTGTCGGGACAGCTATGCTAGAGAAAAGCTATTAACCATCAGTCATTGTGCTGTGGGAATGTAAGCAGGCAAGACCTTCACAAAGGCTTTAATATAGACCTTACATATAGCGTAGAGCCTGGAACACACACTTCATACCTTCATTCATTCCACTGAGTCAAAGTTAGAGAGGTCCATTAATACTTAGAGTTCTACAGCAGTTGAAATCATCAAAGGCTATTGCAGGTTTTCCCTGTATTCCACACAACCCCTTGTGAGATAGGAAGAAGGAAACACTACCTCTGAATAAATAAGAGAGCTGAAGCACTGAGGTGCTAAAATCATTTGGTTAATTGCATATCACCTATCTATGAGAGAGCTGGCAAATGTCTCATCTCCTGTCTCCAAGGCAGGTCCCTTAATCACATAACAATTCATCTCCCGGGTTAAAGAAACTGCATTATAAGCAGAGAAAAAAATCCTAACCAACACACAATGAACTGACAAATGGGAATTAGGTTTTCAGGTCACTGTACTAAATATTGCCACTGAACTGCATTAGATTTGCATGGCTTGGGTTGCTAAGACTGGATCGTGTTAAGTTCTTCATATTTTTGGCCAGGACAAATACACAAGAACTACAGCACAGACAGGTGCACAGTGTCACAAGAAGATGTCTGCATGAGGGGATGGCTCTCCCCTGCTTTGCCCTTTGAGCGCAAGTTGCTACTCATACTGTAGCCATGAGTAGGATAAATTGATGGGTCATACAGTCAGGTGCTGCTTTGCTACAATCCTATTTATTAATAGTAAAGTTATAGAAGGACTTGCAGATTTGCTCCTCTGAACTGGCAATTCTCTGTTTTGTTCTTACTTTAATTTTTATAGAACTGCAAGTTAGCTTTCTGAACAGGGACTTTTCCCAGTCTCTCATCTGGGAATGTGATGAACAGAGCACGTGTTCATCCCAGACAAATGTACCATAGCTGGGATGGGGCAGCTACACTGTCATGGGTTACATCATGTGGAACAACTTGATTTGACATGTATTGATGTGTTCCTGCCAAAAGAGGTGGAAAGGGACTAGGACTGGGCTGAAGTCTAGGTGGCTGGGATTGCAATGCCAGTACAACAGCGGGCTGTGTCTGTGCACAAACAACACAGGTATAAACTGTTGGATTCTTCATGAGCATTTCCATGTGCATTGCATGCATTCCTCATGCCTGCAAATCAGAGTATTTTTATTCAGATGCGTTCTCACAGGCTTAGAAAGTCGTGCCTATCTTGAAGATGTCATGAACTTGATGAGCTAACACATGGCATCATGCAGAGTAGCTGTCTGTAAAACTGCTACAGAGAGAGGAAATCAGCCAATCTTCTACTTTTACACGATTACTCATTTCATTGGAGTCTTGTTACTTGAAATGTAATATGTTATTTGCTAACATATGCTTATTTCTGTGTCCCTGGGGATTTGGATGCTCTCTCCCACTGTCTTGATGGAGAGCTATGCATCTTCCTGGCCAGTGCAGGTCATTGGAAATTTTTCTGCCAAACAGATCCTCCTCCTTATTCCTAAAACAGTCTCTGCTCTCACACAGGGCAGCCTTCTTGTTCTTTCCAAATGCCCAGAGAAATGACCCTCAGCACACAGATGGTGCACCAGTGTTAAGGTTAAGGATTACAACAGCCAGGCAATGGGGAATAGCTCACTGTTTGCCAGGTACCTCACACATTCTCATCATCCTTAACAAGAGCCTAACACATAGCAAGATACTTGTGCTTATTTACAAAGCCTAAACTCAGGCAAAACACTGAAACAACCCAGGGATAAGGAATGAAGACAAAAAGCGCAAGCACTTAGTGACTTGTCTTGAGATCAACTCCTACAAGACTTGTGTCACTCTCACTATCACCTAATGAACTGATCATCCACACTTAGGGATACACTTTTTAACTAAGCTTCATGTCTTTAATGCTCTTTTCCAAAAGAAAATCTCAGTTCATTTGCTTCCTTCTCCTTGTGTCCCCTGGGCTTCTCTTCAAGTTTGAGTTACCCTTCACTCTCGGGATTATCAGTATTAATTTACCCAGGAAACATTTTCCATGCTCCTGCCCCAAGGCTAGTGTCTGCCTTCAGCTCTCCAGAGATGCTGATGACTCCTTTGGTGAGCAAAGGCTATTCTCTCCCATCCTGGTAGCAAACAGATATCGCTGATAATGACTTGGCTGAGCAAGTCATTAGCCTTCATTAGGGTAAAATGCTTTCCCATCTGGTGAAGTCATACTCGAGGCTCACTGTGTAGCCTTTCTATTCAATAAATAAGATATCTGCTATGAAAAACATGCTGACAATTATAATTTATGTAGAAAATAAAGACTGCTTCTATGGCTATGCCACTTTACTAGTCCCAGACACAACAATAATTGTTATTTTGGGGTGCTAAGGGTGATATAATTCCCATCCATGATGTGATTGGTCCCATTTAGGTCAGGAAATTTAGGGGATTTTTGAGTTTGACCCATCTCACTCCTGGAAGTCATTAGCATCTCTTTGCGTGCTGGCTAAGAATCAGCTGACACTAGAGTTGCTTGCTACTAGAAGAGTATCTTTTTCTATAGAGAAACTGTTTTAGAAGCCATGCAAACAATACAGAAGCTGGATGAGTGATGGCTTACCTTCATTAATGAGGTATGGTGCAGGTTTCATACTCTGGAGCTGGTATTGAGAGTGAATCTAAGACATCCTGAAGCCATGTAAGTTTGAAAAAATTTGTATCTGTGGTGCTGGAGATGTTGTTGACATGAGCAGAAAGATCTCATTTTTGCCCAGGCTATTTTAACTACACTTGCCTCCTTTGGTGTATGGAGATTACTTTATTTATCAGTCCATAAGGGGCTTTGAGCAACCTGGTCCAGAGGAAGGTATCCCTGCCTATAGCAGGGGGTTGGAACTAGATGATTTTAAAGGTCCCTTCCAGCTCCAACCATTCTATAATTCTATTATTCTGTGACAAGCTTCAGTCTGGTGAGCTAAACGTTCATACATATGGAGCAATGGGTTCATCTTACATGAATGTATTTCTTAATGTCAAGTGCCTGCCTCCTTCCATGTCAACATCTGTGATGGATCCTGACAGGAGGTGTACAGTCTACTGATCCTAGACACAATGACACTATGAACTGAACTGCCCTCAGGAGGTTCCTGTGGGATGTAGAAGCAGCCTTATGTGCATGGTCAGAGAGGGAAAGACTCACAGAGGAATGTGTCTTTTGTCCCCCTGGTAGGGTGTCCTTAGGAGGGACACAACCCAGCATGCCATACTTGCTAAGATGGCCAGGAACATTTTATGTTTCATTACACTGATTGTATCCCTCTCTTTCTATTATTATTAGGGCTGTTGGTTTTTTGCTGTTGTTTCTTATTTTTTTAACCAGGTTCTGAGAGCTGTGGCATTCACTGTGGATTTGCCAAGAAAACAGCAGGTCCCTGGAACAGCATCTCTAGTGTGTGTCAAAGAGAAAATCTCCATGAGCGTGCTCTCTCGCAGCTGTTCCAGTACTCACTGGCTATGCTGGCTGCTCAAGCTTATATCCTGAAGTTTCTGAGGGCAGCAAGGCAGGGAATTTCCAAAGAGCAAGCAGGGAATTAAATGCCTGGATTCCTTCTGCGTTCCAAAAGGGCTCTGCACTGAGTTGTGCCCCCAGGTTCATTTTCCAGTTCAGCTATGGTGCTGGAATAGATGCCCACTTGGCAGCCAGCTGGAGGCTAAAAGCCACCTTAGCAAGGTTTATTGGAGAGGAGGCCAGGGCATTAGCACAGAACTATCTCAGCATTGTTACCTCAAACCTATGTTTGAGTTTTGATTTTGAAAACAGTTCTTACTCCGAAGAACCACAGATGAATAATGCAGTTCTGCATCTCCCAGGGGTAAGCCAACAGCTACAATAACTACAGAGTGCCTCTTGGTCATATTCTTCACATGTCAGCATGACAAATGCTTGACTTTGGAATTCATAGTTGAAAATGACTCCTGATGGTCTCCCAGGTTACAAGCACTGTCCTTATCACTGTGAGGTAAAGAAAACAGTGGCAGTGAGTGCTGTGTATACCTTGTGGTCGCTGGAGGCACTTTTAGAGGGCTCCCAAAGCACCACAGTCTCACTTCACTTCTCACCTACCCTGCTGGTCTTCATCCAGCTCAGGGGATTTGTGAACAGTTGTTCCAGCTGATGCATGAGAGATTGAATCAGACATATGAAAAGAGCCCAAATAATGTGAAATCTGTCAGTTTGACATATCATCCAAGGCTGAGTAGCTGGGGCCATACAATCCACCTCTGATCTGGGGGACAGGCATGTAGCATGCACATTGCCATGGTCTGCATTTGTTATTCATGGAAAAATGCATTAAAAGCAAGGTAATGGACATGCAAAGAGAGGGCAGTCACCTTAGATGAATCAACTCCCCTATTATCCATCTGACATATTTGGCATACTTTAGATCTTTGGCCAGGATAAGACTAAGTGCATGGCTTTCTCTGCCATCCATAAGAAAACTCACTGGTGACTCTGGAAATAAATGCCTGTATTGCAAACATCAGGAACCAGATGAGATGAGTCTCAGCCATGCTATTCACGAGAAATGTTGCATACAACCAAAAGCCAGCTTGAAGATGGCCATTGGAAACTGAAGGCACAAAACCAACAGGAAGCTAGGAGTAAAGTGGAGGCAACCCCTTGGTACCAGATTGAGTATAGGTTTTTGGTCTTGGTTTACCAAGTTTCTGAGCCTAAAGTGTGTGAATATAGCCCATACCTACATGAATATAGGCTGAAGTCTTTAAATATGATTTATATTAACTCTTATTCCCCTTGAGGAGGGCTGTATGTGAAATCCAATGTACAGGGAAGCACTTGGTGTTAGAGTATTGCCATTTCAGTAGCAAGCTAAAAAACTATCTTTGTCTGTCAGAGTATAATCTGCTTCAGAGTTGATCATCAACTATAAGTGTATAAAAAACAATAATCAATTTAATGTGCACTGAGTTCACCATGTTATCTAATAGAGTCACATAAATACAGTAGCCACTTCCATCAAACATCTGCCCAAATTTTATCAGTTCTTTAGCTCATGTTCTATTCTGTTTACCATTCTACTGCTCTTTACTGCTCTTCCCTCTTAGAAGCTGGAGGATTTATCTTTTTTTTTTTTTTTTTTTCATAGAGTTTACCTGAAAAGTCCAGGCTAAAAAATGGCCTAGGAACTTATGACTTCATCTTAGCTATGGGGGAACGGTAGCAAGCAAATACTCAGAAATTGTATACTGCTGCCACCAGATGCACTCACATTATTCATAATCTCTCCACTAACTCATATTTTAATTAAAGAATTAAACCCCAAAAGATATGCTCAAGGCTTACTTTTCTGTGATCAATGCAACAAATTGCTTCACTGCAAATCAACAGGAGACACCAACATCTAGAATGTAAACATTTTTGTTTAATCATTATTATTAACAACTGTGAACATTTCCTAATATTTTGATTACTGTATTTTTTTTCCTAGATAACTAGTAATTTTCCATACAATAAGTCATAACATTAAAAGTCCTTTCCGAAAAACCTCATGAAACAATCCAAAGTAAATAATATTAAAATAAAATGAAATTCACTGTGAAATCAAGGAAATTGATTAGGGAATTTTTGAATAGATCTTCATATTTTTCCCAAACCATACATTTGTTCAACCAGTGGAGGACTTCTTCAATGGAATTTTTGGAATTTTCTTTTTGTGAGATTAAACAACAACAACAAAAAATTAGTTTTTCTGAATCAGAACAAAAATGCTGAAATTTGGAAAATCCTTCAGATCAGAAATCCCAGCTGTTCACACTAAAATACACTTTGTGTGGTTTTAAGTAGCACTGCATCATCCACCAGCCATCCTCTGTGAGAACTGGTATCCGCTGCTATTTGTTTTTGTTTTGCACCCTATGTGGTGCACACCTATGTCCCTCCACTATGATTTCTACAGAAACACAGAGGAAAGTAAGGTTCATGCACCAATTCTGCGGACTCTATATCCTGCTGGTAAAGAGGATGTAATCCAGCCTCCTTTTATTTCTGGGGGAAAAAAAAAAAAAAAAAAATCGGTCTGGAAATATAATTTGCCTCAAATCAGCCATAAAACATTGAAAAGCACAAGCTTCTCAATTTACACAGTCTCAAAACTGCAGGCATTTCTAATATCATTTCTACCCTTTATTCAGTGATGACAACTCCTGAGGGAGAAAAGGAGCAGGATGAAGCAATAACAATTGGCACATTCTCTAGCCTAATTATCACTTAATCAACCTTAGCAGGGTCAAAAAAAGAAACAGAGAAATGTCAATCAATTTTCTCCTTTTGCTCCCTTCCAGAATTTAAATTCCCTTCCTCCCTTATTTAAAGCATTTTGAAAACCATTTGTAGAACTCTGAAGACCAGGGAGGTGATCAAGCTCCTTTCCTCAACTCTGATGAGGCTGCACCTCAAGTACAGTGCTCAGTTTTGTGCCCCTCACTACAAGAAAGACATCGTGATCCTGGAGTGTGTCTAGAGGAGGGCAGTGAAGCTGTGAAGGGCCTGGAGCAGAAGTCTTATGGGGAACAGCTGAGGGAACTGGAATTGTTCAGTCTGAAGAAGAGGAGGCTCAAGGGAGATCTCATTGCTCTCTATAGTGACCTGAAAGGAGGCTATGGTGACATGAAGGTCGGTTTCTTTCCCCAGGTAACAGTGAGAGGACAAGAAGTAATGGCCTTAAGTTGTGCCAGGGAAAGTTCAGGTTGGATATCAAGAAAAATTTCTTCTCAGGAAGAGTGGTAATGCATTAGAACAGGCTGTCCAGGGAAGTGGTGGGGTCACCATCCCTGGAGGTATTTAAGGAAAGCGTAGATATAGTACTGAGGGACATGGTTTATTGAGTAAGATCGGTGGTGGGTGGGCAGTTGCACTAGATGATCTTAGTGGTCTTTTCCAACCTTAATGATTCTATGATTCTATGATTGATCCTGTGGTTGGCCACACTGCCCATGGCAGGGTGTTGGAATTTTGAGGTCCCTTCCAACCCAAGCAATTCTGTGATTCTATAAAGTAATCACAAAGTCGTGCTTATCCTGGAGACAGAGCTCTGTCACATCCCTAAGCCCTCTGGCTTAACCAGAGGGGAAGAGTAACCACTTTTTTTCTTGAGAGGAGAACAGGAATACTCACCCTGATTTGGGCTAAACTCCTCAGAAAGTTCTAAGTACAGAGGTCAGGTTAGATGATGGCAAGGAAGTACAGAGCTTCTTAGCTGAAAATATTGCATCAACATTAAGGGAAAAAAAAATAATTCTGAGTTTATGGAATGTGTAATTTACAACAAAGTAAATAGCACCTTTCTGAAAAAATACCTTCAAATATCTTAAAGTGTAAGATGGAATACAAAATTATAGTATTTGTTTTGCTAGTCATCTCACACATACAGACAGCATACTGCTGTTGCAAAATACCCACATGAGACCTGGAGCTCCCTTTGGAAAAGCACTACGTTGATCCAATATTCTCACAGACATGATCAAAAACAGTGGTTTGTTGGGAAGACTTGGCAGACCAGAACATGTTTACAGTTCAGGGCCTTTTGCATACACATCTGGGCAGTCCTGCCAGGATTCCAAAACTCCTGCAACGGCAACTTGGTTTTGAGGAATAAATGGGGACTTAGTTTGCTGCTAGGTTCACCGAATGATATTTGCTATTATTTGTGATTTTAAGAGATTCCCCTAACACCACGCTAAGCACTGTGATTGGTTTTGCTAATAAACAGTCCTCTTTCACAGGGAAACCTGTGGTTCTGGCTGACTGACTTCCCTGTAGGTTGGAAATACGTACTGTTTACCTCAACATCTACACTGCCTGAGTGTGCTGGTGAAATGGCAGCCATTGCTTAACCCAAATAAATCTTCATCATCGAGCTCCTTCAAGCTTTAATATCAAGCCCCTGTAATTGTGCCTGCAGAGAAAAGGGGTGTGGAGAGAGGAATGATGCGTTATAACTTGTTTCAGTGGCTGGCAATCACCTCTCTGAAAGATAATTTCCTCTGATACAATCTCTGCCAGGCAAGATAGACCTGAGGAGGAGAGTTTGGGTTTGAGAATTTAAATTGTTTCTTTACAACCATCAACTGCAGCTCGCTGGAGAGACTACGTGGAGGGTGTTAAAACCAGTATTGCATGGCAGGTAATCAGTATTTTATTTGTTGTACTTTTAAAATGAAGCCTCTGACAGAGTGGCGTAATCTGGAGTGCTGAAGGGTCAGGACGAAGTACGGTCCCTGCCTGGAAACTGGCTTCCTGCCCTGGGACACACAGGTGGAGGGTCAGGTCTTCCACCAAGAAGAAGTGTGGAAAAAAGGACCTTCCTGCTTTGCTTTAATCCTGATGTTTCACAGAGAAGAAATAACACAGTGGTTGCTGACCCTCTTAGAGATCCTGAACCAAACATTCCTGAAACCCCAACTCCTGCAAGTATATGATTACTATGGAATTTCAAAATAGTAACTACAAAAGAAAGGGTATTTAGAATAAAAGAAAAAAGAAAGGTATTTAGAACTTCTGTGAGTTCATTAAATTGCTATAGACATGGCCAAATAACTAGAAAAGCTCTAAAATGAGATAGTAAATGAGAAAATAAAACTTACTCGAAAGAAAACCCTTTACCAAGTCTGTTCAGTTACTTTGTGGGCCTGTCTCATGAGTATTTGGGTGACTGGGATAGTACCCAACAGAATCATGAATTGCATCGAATCCAGGTGCTCGCTGGAAGCCAACATTTAACCATACAAATGAATGTTTTTGTGTTCAAGGTAAACTCCAGAAGGTATGCACGTGCATTAGCTACTGCTTTGTACCTGCAGTGCCTCTTTGCTTTCTCCAAAACAAGTTTTTGCATGTGCATCGCATTGTGCTTGTTTATGAGATTTTCATTTGTAAATATTTACTTTGTATTTTAATGATGTCTATTAGCATCCCTCAAGAAGATGCTGCTGTTGCAGCAACTGGTTCAACACTGGCAAAGACTGTGGCTGAGATTTAACAGATATTCCTCTGCAGTGAATGCCAACTTCAACTATTCCTACCCCCTACCTCTTCTTGGAATATCTGTGTTAATACTATCTTCTTATCATTTCCTTTTCATCTGTAGCCAAGTAAATATCTTCAATTAGACTCAAATAGTGTGGATGGCGCCCTGCATGGCAGCCTGAAATTGAATCACATCTCAACGACTTCATTTTTCATTTCACTGTATCATAATTATCGCAAATTACTCAATGTAGAAATGGGTGTAGCTAGAGTTCAGATGACTTCTCAGATTCATGCAGTGAATGCAGTAGTAGCAAAGATAAAAAAATCCTTTGTCGCTTCAGACACTTAAAAAGAGAAACCTTACTAAAAATATTTCTAAGGGTAACGGTCTTAGCAGTCAACCCAATAACCCAGAGGTTATTTTGTTCTACCAGTAGCCAAGTTGCCCCCAGCTTGTCAATTCATCTTTCTTGATGGATCAACAAAACACAGAGGGATCCACATTTTCCTGAGGTTCCTTTTGAAGTAACAAATGGCTATGACCAACTCCAGCTATGCCAGATGGTGATACACAGAGATATTCATCCATGGCTGATTATCAGCAGGTACCCTGATGCCCTGCACAGGCTGCCACTGTGAGCAGGTCAAATCTGGAGCAATTACATGTTGATAGCCCATTTGTTGAGAAATGCGGCCAGGCACAGCTGTGCCCCACAGGCTGTTGCAAGTGTTTCATTCACCATTCAAATGGGAAACATCCAAAGAGCTCAGCACTTCATCTGTACCCATGACTGACAGTGCCCAACAGTCTCCAAGTGTGTGTAAACAGGGTTTATATTCCTTAGTCAGGGAGAAGTCAAACTGATGTTAATAGAACCACTCAGGTTGGAAAAGACCTTAAAGATCATCGAGTCCAATGTTACTGCTCTTCTTCCATTAAGGACCTCGGATCAGGTCTTGTGCATCCCCCATGAGTTGTCAGTGTTGTGATAAGAGCCACTGTACTTGCCGCCACCAAACTGTCCTCAATATGGCCTGCCTTTCTTCTCAGTGACACGAAAACTTTGGTTAACAGAGCAGCAGAGTGGGAAATGAGCACATGTACTGTAGTTTTTATTACACTAATGCCAGCTCCTATTTGAAGTCCCACCCCACAGGGGCTAGTGGGATGACTCATTCCAGTTTGCTGCCCAAAGGTATTTACAGAAGCTGCTGGGACACAACACACCGTCATCTCCTCAGAAGCCAATTTGTTCATCACCTCGTGGTGGGTCAAAGGCTTCCCACGTAGATTAATTTCTAGCCTTAAGATATTGTCTCTGCAAGCTCTCCCTGGTGCAGAAAGCACTTTCATTAAACACTTTTACTGCTGGAAGTCACCAGAGATTATTGCTTTTGGGGACATACTATGATGATGGCTGTCTGTTGAAACAGGCTGATGTATGAGTGGAAGGCTATTTGCAAGATTTGAGGTTAACTGTGATGCTGTTTTTCAGAAGGATGATATCCCTAAAAGTCTGCTCCTGGCTTTGGTTTCATTGTTTTGATATTTTAAGTAATGCCAATGGCTCCCAAGGGAGAGGATGGACTTAGTTATCCCTGTTGTTCAGTGCTACTAATAAATAAATGGCAAATAGCAGCTGGACTGGAGGATACCTTGCTCTCTTCCAGACTGTGACATCCCCCAGAGGACACCACCACTGGCCATTAATGAGGAAATACCAGTCACTGCCAAAAAGAGTTTGTTCCAGCCACCCTCTGCTTCCTCATGTGAATGCAGAATAGATGGGCAGCCAGCAGTGAGCTGGAGTTGTGGGAGTCACAGTCCTACAAGGGAGCTCCGAGATGGCTGATGCTGCTGCAGCTACTACACTGTGCTCAGTGCTGTGATTTCAGAGCAAGGAGGGAGTGCAGGACTGGGCAAACAGAAACGAGCTGATCTTCAGTAGGAAATTCATTACCATGCGGCATGTTTGGTGAGTCAGAGCAATTCCTAGAAAGAATAAAAAGAGTAAAAATCTACTGACATGATGCCTTAATTAGGCAGTTTTGGTTTCCTCATGCAGAAGGCAATTAAGGCAATGCTGGGAAAGGCTGTTCTGGCATCTCAGAGAAATCAGAGGGAACAAAGGAAATCAGCTCTCTCCCCTGTCGCTCTGCATATCCTCAGCATTGCTCTCCTGATGTCAGAAACAAAAACAGTGTTCACAGGTGCTGAGCTGCCTGGAGCTGTGGGCTCAGCCTGGTCTGTTTGCTGGCTCTCAGGCAGGCTGGCACAGGCTGGCGTGCTCCAGGGGTTCGGTGTGAGCCATACACCACAGTCCCTGCCAGCATCTCCTCCCATCATCCTGGCAGGGCAGGTCCACGTGTAGAGAATGGCCAGGAGCGTGACTTACCTCTAACACCCACTGGTAATCGCAGGGCTGGACACGCATGCCTTGTGAATGGGGAAAAAAAAAGACTGAGGCAGGTTCCCTGCTTCACGCTGCCCACCAGCCTCTTCTCCATCTTTCCAGAGCTGGGAACCAGGAGATAACGTCACTCTGTGTCTGCTGCTCCTGCTGACAGCAGATAGCCAAGGGCAGGCTGCTTGCCCCACACACGTGGCTGCATGCGTGTGGCTCTTTGTGCTCAGCCTCAAGTGTGGGAGCTGACAGCCCCAGCTGAGCCCGTGGGAGTCCCTCCGGTGGCTGCTGTGGCTTTGAGCATGAAAAGATTGGGATCTAATGGCTAACAGAAAGATAATTTCTTCTACTTTATTAAATGCTCCCAACCTAACATGTGAAGAAGGGGAGTTGCTGCAGCTTAGCTCATTCTCTCCTACTGAAACCAGTATCCTACGTGGTTTGGGATTTCAGCTCACCTCTTCCAGGGTGAAAAAGGAGGAAGGATAAAAAGAAAACTTCAGTGTTTCATCAAACCGGATTGACAGCTGCCTCAGTCCTTGGGCTCTTCATCACCTGAGAATCTGTCACTGGGGCCATCTGAGCAAAACACTGTGCTCCAGTGCTTGATAAGGGATTTGAAATACTTCAGGGCATTTCCTTGGCCTCTGAAAGGCAGGATGGGATGTTTTGTAGCCTCCTGATAGGAGGCAAAATATTCAAAGTATTTAAAGCAATATAAAACTTTCAGATCAACTGTCCATACAGGATTTAATGTTTCTGCTCGACCTTTGGTCATAACATCACTAGCTCCAGAAGCACAGATTCCTCCCACCACTTTGACACTACGTAGCTTTGGGGAAGCTGGCTCCCATCTCTCTGCCTCCCTCTATCCAGGCATGTTTTGTCTCATCTCTATTGGCTCTGAGTTGTCCTGGGTGGAGCCCATGTTAACACAGCCTCCAAAACAGTGCTTCTCGGTGGTACATATTACAAATAATGATTATTATAAATATGACTCAGAGAGAACCAAGTCAGAAGAGATCATGATCATGAGAGGTCACCTAGATGACTTGTTTATTCCACCGTCAGTCAACAAATCCAGGTACCGATCTATTCTTCTCTTGGCCTCCGTCATCTCCTGCTCTGATGCCACCACTTAAGCTGCTCAGTTTTGTTTTTTTTTTAGATTTAGATTGGATATCAGGAAGAAGTTTTTTATGGTAAGTGTATCAAGGCACTGGAACAGGTTGCCCAGAGATGAGGTTGATGCCCTGTCCCTGGAGACACTCAAGGTCAGGCTGGATGGGCCTCTAATCAGCCTGATCAAGCTGTAGATGTCCCTGTTCATTGCAGGGGAGTTGGACTAGATAACCTTTAAGGGTCCCTTCCAATTCAAACGATTTTAGGACTGTAGACCCACCAATCTTGTCTTGTCCTGTAAGGATATGGAGAGAAAACACTTCACCTGGGTAGCAGTCTTTGTTCTATTTGAACACTGGCACTAAAACTACCACAATCATTACCCCTCACTGTCTCACATTCTTTTATTCCAGAGACTGAACAAACACAGAGACTTTGGTCCTTCCTCACAGGTATTGGTGCCAAAAGCAGCAAAGTCTTGATGACTTCTGCCACACTAAAGCGGTGACTGCGAATTTGTGAATATTTATATAAGTAGCCAGAGAATTATCCTACAGTGAAATACCCAACTTGGCAAGCACAAGTGACCAAACACATCACTTCCTCACTCTTGTTGATATCTCTACCACTGTCTGACTCCGCATCTGCCCCCAGCTCGAAGTGAAACACAGCAACTCAGACCTCACAGAACTCTCATGCAGAGGTATGCAAATCTGCTGGTCTGTGCTGCTTTGCTTAGCAGCAGCTGAATGTGGGTGTAATGGCTGGTGATGAGAGGCGAGGGTACAGCAGTCACTCTGCACCTGGATGGATAGCAGCTGTCATCTGTGCCACCTGGGGACAGCTGGTGGGCTGGGATGTAGGCTGGTCTGAAGGGCAAGGAAGTAGCAACACAAGGAGGAAAACTGCCATGGAAAGCAATGGGAAGAGCTGCAGAATGTCTTTGTAGGCCATTAGGATGTGAAAGGCACCAAGGACTTCCCTGGCTGTCACATACAACTTGGTGGGATGCAGAGCCTCTTTTTACTACAGCTCCCCAAATGAGTGCTGCCCATTCTGCCTTTTTACTCCAGCTCTGAAGCAGCAGTGGAGCCGTGGAGTGTCACACCAAGGACGATGACAACACTTAGTGATTTCCTTCTCCTGCCTTCCCTGACTGCACAGACTTGGTGCCTGGTGAGGTCATGCAAGAAATTAGGAGTGAAGCAAAACAGCCCTGTTGCCAGTTCAAGGGAACCAAAGCCAAAGATAACACTTATAGAGTACGCAGATGGCATTATTAGAATGCCCTTCTTTACCTTCTTTATTCCAAGTTCCAGGAGCTACAAAATGTGGTGGCATCAGACCCAGCTCCTGGCGAGCTTTGACAGGGCTTTGTTATCTCCTGGTCATCAACAGTATCCAAAGGGATCTTGGGGCTTGGGACACATTCTAAGCTACCTGCAGGAATGTTTCCCCTTCTCTTAAATCTCTTTCAGGATTGTCTCCTTATGTCCAGCAGCGCATAAAGTCAAAGTTATCTCTACTGAATTGCAAGGCACACTCCCCTTTGCTGGTATTTACTCTTGAAGAACTGAATTGTGCTTAGTGTAACCAACACAAGTTCAAATAGAAAGCCTTTTCTATTTTCTACCCTATTTCCTCCATTCTGTAATTCTTATCTAAGCATTACATCTAGCACAGCATGGGTAGAACTGCAAAATCATGTGCTAAGCAGAAGCCTTTCTGGATGAGCAGTTTAAGAGTCTCCGATTCTGCTCAGACCCGTGATTGCTTCTGACCTTTTCTCCATGTGACTTCAGCTTACATGGGATTCTCAGGTTGAAGAATCTGTGCTCTCAGAGAAGCTCCAGATGGAAGGCTGTTTGTTTTCACCTTCCTCTGACTGTCTTGTCAAGTGGTTTGCTGCTACTTCAAACCCAGACAAACAAGATAACTGCAGGCACAAATCCTGTTTGTGCTGTTGGGCTTCTTTACTCTAAATATAGCTGGGTGGAGGAGCCCTGACCGATAAGGCGGTGCAGCCCTCTGTATAACTGCACCATGGCCTTGGCCCCTTTGGAGCAATGAGCCCTTTTCTTTGAGTTGTCCCACCAGATTCAGATTTTAGGGGTTCAAAAGCTGAGCACACAGCTGAAACTGTTGAAGACAAATAAAAGAGGGAGGGCTCCAGATGGAGTGATTCATCCCACCACTCTTTTGAGGACGGAGTGACTCACTCTTGGGGGTTTTCCTGTTTTGGTGATGTAGTGGTACGTCCCCATAGGCAGGGGCAATTTCCATCTCTCCTGTTGGCAACCAGCCTGCAGAGTCAGGCTCTTTAGCTGCAAATTCTCCTCTCACTCACTCCATCTTAAACCTGGAGCTGCTCCATGAGACTCAAAGGCTCGTTTTCACTGGAGCGTTCCAGCTTCTTCACACAAGCCCTCTGTCAAAGTGGCTGGCAAAGCTGAATTCATAGCAACCTGCCTCTAGCCTGACCTGTTACACACTTGTGTAACTTTGACCAAATGGAACTTGGTCCCATGATCTTTTATTTTTCACAGCTTCTTTTTTTTTTTTTTTTAAACTTATCTTGCAGAGTTCCCCTGGGGAGTCATTTCTTTCACTTTCTCAAACAGCTTGGGCATGTTCTTGGACTGGAAATCCCTTGGGGGCTCAACTTCTTGGTATAGATCAATAATTAGTTTGCTTTTTTTGTTTTGTTTTGTTTTTCTTTTTTCTTTTTTTTTTTTTTTTAATTTGTTTATTTGCATTTGCTCTGTATATTTTGACTCTGTCTCAGTGAAGGGAAAGATAGCGAGAAGTGACCAAATTATTGTGTCTCTCTAGGTCTCCTCCAAAGAACTTTTCCATGTAAACCCATAGCCATGCACACAGACCAACTGTGCAAGAATGGAAATCCTGTTTAGGGCTCAGATAGACTCTTTTTGTAACGTCCTTTCTGGGAGATCTTGGAGGAGATTGTTACAATGGCCAGATTCTTGTCTTTTCACAAACATGCCATATCTTGGCTCCATTTCCTCCCTTGCTTATCACTATTTTGTTAGCTTGAAGATAACTTCCAGGCGATCTGCTCTCACCTAAAAGTCTGATCAAAGCAAATTCCCTGTTTTTTAAGAAGTAACAGGGGAAAGGGTGGGTGTCTTTTTTGTCTGGTAACAGTTTATTTTCATCTGAATGTTTTCTGCTTTTGTAATCCATAAGCAATCATGTTTTTAGAAGGCTTGCCAGTTATGATAGGTTTCCTTGACTTTACTGTAACAGACAAGGCTAAACACAGCTGTCTGGTGCCTGCAATCCTTAGGAGTCCTGCAGGACCCAAGTAAAAATAAACTGAACTTTAGACATAGTCAAGACAAGGGCTTTTTCAGCCAAATGCTTTGTAAATAAGCAAAAAGTCAAAGTAGATAGAGGGGGACAAATTCATATCTGGGATCACTACAGTAGCTTTGCTGGAATTTTGTTCACAACATTCAGTTTCTGAAGTTTGTCCTCTAAAGAAATCCTTGTAATAGGAACAGGCAGTAAGTAAATCAGAAACCAGGGCTCAGCCCCTCTACTTTTACAATCATGAAAATGAACAGGGAAGAACTACTAATAGAGATAGCATGCATCTAAGTGTCAATAGAAGATTGCCTTTGATGAGTTTTCATTAACTCCCAGAGCAGAAACAAATATTACAGGATAATGTGTGCCAAAATACTTTGAAATATTCAGAAAGCATATGAAGATGAATGCTTGTGGGAAAGATATAAACACCATCCTGCATCTTTGATTTTCATTCGACGTTTTGATTGTTCATCCAATTTTCAGAGAAGGAGGATTCAGCTGTGCTGAGTCATAAGCTGGAAGAGCATCCCAGACGTTGATTACCATCCCAGTATGACACCAATTGAAAGCATATCCAAAACTCCAGCAAGTCAAAATGCCCTACTTCTCCTTATAGCTAGGTTATGGAAGGCTATTATCATTTACCTCCCATTTCTAGATTTAATTTGCAGTGCAGAAGGAGGAGAGACTTTCCTCCAGATGGTGGTTTAGAAAAGAAACGTAATGTGGATGCTGTACAGTTTGTGTCTATATTACTGCACCTGGGAACACTTCCAAGTTCTTCATCTGGGTGCATGCACCCAGATGTGTCCTTGTCCAGGTGCTCACCAAACTGCGATTTTCTGTCACCCAGCTTTCCAGAGAAACACAACCCAAATCAGATGATTGAAACGATGTACTACAAACGGGACTCCAAGTGAGAGCAGAGGGTGAATCTAATCAGAAAGTATGATCCCATGGACAGGTCTGGCCTCTGGGCTGGTCTCCGGAATCATAGAAACAGAATTCTTGGAGTTGGAAGAGACCTTTAAAGGTCATCTAATCCAACTTTCCTGCAATTAACAGGGACATCCACAGCTAGATCAGGTCACCCAAGGCCTGATCCAGCCTCTAAAAGCCTCTCCTTCTCCTCCACTGGGGATGGTGATTTTAACATTATATTCCTACCAGGCTGGATATTAGGAAAAATTTCTGCTCAGAAAGAGCGGTGATGCATTGGAACAGGCTGCCCAGGTTGGTGGTAGAGTCAACATCATTAGAAGTGCTGAAGAAAAGGGTAAATGTGTCACTGAGTGACACGGTCTAGAGCGGTCGTAGGCAAGGGTTGATGGCTGCACTAGGTGATTTTAGTGGTCTTTCCAACCTTAATGATTCTATGATTCCACCTACTGCTGTAAATACCCACTACGTGCAGTCCTTTGGCACGAGTGTAGATGAACATCTGGGACCCTGAAAGGGGCCCTAGAACAGTCCTAACAAATGTGTCACTTTAACCCTGTGTGAAGGTGGGGGGTGACAGCTGCAGGAAAGCATTGCAACAGCATGACAGATTGGGAATGAAGTCAGAGACATTAAAGAAGGACAGATGATGAATTGGAAAAGCTCTAGGAACTCTTCCAGGCACCAACCTCTTATTTTATTTTCAAATGTACCACATCATAGGAAAGAAGCATGGCTCTGTAACGTTTCTCCTGAAGGAACTGGAATTAAATGTTATTCTTAGGAATAGTATATGCAGGTGTTCACCAGATATTAACAAATGTTTCACTATTAATTACAAGAGTGGTAGGTTCTATAGCAAACACTTCATCTTCTGATTCATACAGCGTCTGTCCTGTTGCCTCTCCACCACTTAAAAAATGAGTGTGTCAGTAATGCAAAAAACACACTAAGCAGAACTTACAAATGGATATTCTCCTAAAATAACAGCACATACTGTATGTGCGCTTCTCCATACAGCTCCCAGGCGCCTTGGGGGAATCCCCAGCTGGGAGCAGAAATAAATCTATGTGATTGAGGTGATCAGAACCAGGCTTGATTTGTAAATTACCGAACACTCAAAGCAATAATTGCAGCAAAAATTAGCAGAAATCTGCAGGATAAATTATGTTCCCACACACCAGTCCATGAGTCACCCTGAACTACATAAAGAGGACTGGTTAAATTTATCAGAGAAACTGGTCCCTATGTACAGCACTCAGCAATCTCTCATCACAAACAGCAGAACAGGTTGATGCCATCATGTAAATGCACAAGCACACAAACTCACCACACGCTTATTTCTCACAAATGAAAGCCATATTCTTCATAAATAGTAGAATTGGGGGGGGGGGGGGAGCATATTATACCTATCTTCATTGCTGTTGTGTTACTTTTAAAAGTCAGATGGGTTCAGCAGAAAATACCATGGCAATATTCTGAAGGGCTGCACTCTGTTTCTATAAAGTGTTTCTTCATTAAAAATGTATTACAAAACTCTGAAATCTGAAGTGCATATCAATATTATAGTAGGCACTTGAGGTTTACATTCCTCAGATTGATCTTGCTCCTGTGTAAAGTCTGCTTCAGTAAACGCCAGCTGGGTTTTTTGTTGTTGGTTGATTGGTTGTTTTTTAAAATTGCTGTGCCCATGTTGAAATAATCTATTTAAGAATATTGCAGTGTAAGCAAAGCTCTTTTTCTGTAGGAACAGGTCTATTTTCTAATGCAGGGGAAGAAAAAATCAAAGCTTGACATTATTGTTCCATTTTCGAAGACATATCTTTAATCAATAGATTTCTTTGATTCACTACTGGTTTGACAACACTGAAACTAGAGAAGCTGCACCTTCTTCTGTCTGAGTTGAATTTGTTCCTGTATAGAAATATGAATAAATAGAGCATCTGCAACTACTCCAGATACACTGACATGACAAGGGCTATCAGTCCTCACGCTTCAGGGTACATAATCTGATAACCAGCTGATGTAAGGGAGAAATATCCCCCACTGGTACAATATTGACTAATTGGATTCATTATAAGCCTTTTATGTCTTTCTCTAAAACCCCTTGCATTAGCCACTAGACGGACCAGCAGCTTGTTCTGGCATAGCAATTCCTGTGTATCTAATCCACAGAACAGTTGGCAATGGGTGATGTGGCACCTGAAAGGGCCACTGAATTAGCACCACACCAGCTGGAAGGGACTTTGCCTGTATCCCCATGGTGGCAAAGAGTTCCAGATGATGCCTCAGTCAGGAGGTAGGGAAGAAGTCTATGGGTTATCTGATTTGTGTTGTTCAAAACTGAAGTATATGTCATCTGACCTGAGATCCAGGCAAGGAAAAGAAAGTGAAGAAGGGAAGGGAAGGGAAGGGAAGGGAAGGGAAGGGAAGGGAAGGGA
>JAPSGF010000008.1:3942312-3966345 GCA_035772895.1 Perdix hodgsoniae
CATAGCATTGAACAGATCTGAAGGAACAAGAATCCTGAAACAGGAGCTAAACCAGTGCTGATCTGTGAAGTGCTGGCTCATCAGATGCCAACCTGTCTCCTTTATTTCCACTTTGGCAGAGAACAGATGGCTGGGCTGGAGTGAAATAAAACCTAAAAGCAGAAATTGATGGTCAACTTTATCCAGAACAATAAAATCCCTCATCATGTTCCAGAAAGCCAAAGTGCATTAATGCTTTTCAAACGGTGCTTCCCACAGAAGCAAAAGCTGCATTTGCTTGTTAGCCACAAGGTGATTGTGTGATTATCAGAGAAAGGGCAGAGGGCTCTGCATGATGCAGTCAGGAAGGTTGCTTGGAGAACAGCTTCACTGGGGGGATAAATCCATGTTCTTAATAGACAGATTCTTCAGACTATAAAAATGAGAAGGATACTTCTATTCCCCACCTTGCTGAGTCACAGTACATTTTCCATCGAAGGATGTATTTGCTAATATGTCACACTTCAATGACACTTGAGGCTCAAAATGGAGCAATCTCGTTTATCTGGCTGCTTGCCAGTTTAGCTGGAGACTTCTGGGCTGTGTGCTGACAACAGTTTACTCAATTAAAAGAAATTGTACTCTCATCCAGTCCCTGGGAGGACAGAAGGTTGCAATGCAGAATCCTCATGTCTCCTTATGTGAAAAACACAAGTACTTAGACAAATAAAAGTATTGTACTTGCTTTCCCTTTACTTTTATCATTTCCAGTGAATGTATTAGCTGGAATTAATATTTTATCTACTTGAAGTTCCCAGTAGATAAACATATCTGTCAGGAATCGTATACACAGATTGCCCCATAGCCATCAAAATAAACATCTCTGCCTCATTTTATCCCTGAGAAACAACCCTCTTGACACTGCAGTGCAAGGCAATATTTAGGTAGTGAAGCTAGTCCCACATAGTTGGAGTTCTTCTGGCATGTTGTTCTTTCCCCATTTGAGCTGGGGAGTATTCTGGGATCTTTTGGGGAAATCCTACTGAAAAAAGGAGGGGGTCCTCTTGTTTGTGCTCAAGTGCATTTCTCATCTGCCAAAAGACAGCCAGCAATGGGGCTTCTGGATTTTGGGCATATCTCTTAGTGAAGAACATGAGCCAGAAGTTCAGCATGTCTGTGTCCAACATGGCAAAAAAAACAAATGGGTCTTCTACCATACCTCTGCCTTCTTCTGGATCTCCAAGAAGCATATTGGGCTATCTGTGGCTTCCAAGCACTTGGAGATATTATTTTTATGTTCATCTCATAGCAACGCGAAACATATTCAACAGATTGGGATAAACTGGTCTTTGTACATCTGGGGCTCATACTCTACTCAATACTTTCCTTTTTGCTGACTTGGGCTATGTATGGGTATCAGAAGAGAATCAGGGTGAAAGAAATTGGCCTACACTCAGAACACACCTTATGAAATCACCTAAGTAATCTGCTTTCCTTCAGGTCTTGTCAAGATATGCCTCAGCATTCATGACCCTCAAACAACTTTACCAACACGTGTTAGACAGAAAGGGCAGCCATGGCATTCAATCAGGGACAAATCCATGCAGGTGGCCTGTGGAGGATGCAAGATGGATGCATCAGTGGAGGTGAAAGGGCCAAACAGCAGGTCTGTGGCTCTCCAGGAGGTTCCTCAAACCATGACACAGGGGCAAAAGAGGGCATGGCACCTAGGGGCACAGAGGCTGCATCATGAATATGGCTAATGCTGACAGAGATGAGTAATTAATGACTCACCAGCTTTCGTTATTTTTCAGCTTATTATGGGAAGTCTGACAGATCCAGGTCCAGCCTTTATCCAAAGGGACTGGAAGCCAGCAAGGTGTTGTCTCATTTAGTTTTACTCCTTTGATCCTCCACCCAAATGGAAAGAGACCATCAGGAGAGGGATAGGGTTCATGGTTTCCATGGTGTCAAAGCTGACAGTACTGCATTTCACCCAATTTCTGGTTCAAAGGGGGATTCTGTTTCAAAAACCTTAGTTCTTAGGCATAAGAAAATGAGGTTTGGGACTTAAAAAAAAAAAAAAAATATGTATATATGTGTGTGTGTGTAGTGAAAATGATGCTGGTACAGTCCAACTCAGCTTTGGAGACGATGTGGAAGAGGAGGATGAAGGAAGAGGACAATGAATTTATAATCTAGTTTTTAGCAAGGTGTAAATTTACCACCCAGACTCCCACCCATTACACCACAGACAGGAAACCAGCTGGTTGAGGGGGCAGTGAGTTTGTTGTTCCTCCTTGCACAATGACTATGTGTGTTATTTATTTCACAGGCCTAGCCATGACTGGTATAATTTTTAATCTGCCTCTTGCCTTTTTATGTTTTCAGATCAGCTACACATTTCATCAGCCTCCTGCCCACCAGCAATCATAAAATATGAGCCTTTGTGGGAAAGCAGAGACGTAGAAAGAGTTTCTTATGAAACCGTGGCTGGGATTGTTCCAGACACCTCAGGCCAGCTGCTCTCCAGGCAGCAGCTTTGTGATACAAGGGACAGTAAACATCAGCTTTGAAAAGTCAGGCGGTTGGGCCTTTTGGCTCCAGGCCCACCAAACAAGTTCTCCTGACTACTGAGGCATGGCTAGAAAAATAAAAGGGCTCTTTAGTGCTGATATCTTTGGACGCTGCTGTGCAATATGGCTGGAATTGGGCCAAGATATTCCTACCTGCTTTGCATCTCAGGCCATAAAGCAAATCCAAACACATCACTCCTTTCCTGGTGCTTGGTTTTCATTAAAATATCTGTTGCTATTAATTCTGTTCTGTCCAACCTTGAACAATGCAGTGTCACTGGGCTGCTGCATTGCCTGTAGTGACTAGAAATGGCTCATATCACTGTCAGAGTGGCAGAGATGGCAAAATTATCTTTTCTTTCCAGTCCACAATGCAGAATCTGTACTATTTGCATGAATTGTACCTACAGAAGTTCTGCTCTTTACACGTTGCTCATGACTGCTTGTAATGTCAGTCTGGTCAGAAGAAGGCAATACTCAGTGGCAAGGTGTTTTATATAGAGGAGGCCACACTTCGTTTTACTTTTGAGAACCTTTCAGAAAAGGCACAGATGAAGATAAAAAGATGATCATCTTCTGTGAATGGAGAGACTAAATGGGCTGGTCTGGGAAAGAAAATTAGGTGAAATCTAAAATCATGCATCTTGCTAGGTAGGTAAAGAAGTGTGCAAGGACTCACTGAAGGGGAGGAGCAGGGAACAGTGAATGAGATGATCAGGCAGAGAATTACAAGCAAACTAAAGGGAACGGTCTTCCACACAGCAGGGAGAGTCACTACCATATATTTTTTTTCCCTGCCATAACCTTTTGGAATGTCAGAAGTACAAACAGATGGAACAGTGAACACAGAGCCTGAAAGGTCAAGTTGGACTCATCTTGGAGAATAGCCTGGTCACAATGACCAGCTCCAGAAATCCCTTAAGTACAGATTTTGTCAGAAATTAGATAGGTCCCTTCTTGTCCTTTCTTTTCTGCTTTTTCAGCAGCTGCTGCTGATAACTAAGGATACTGCCTTGATGAGCTTTTGATTTGACTCAGTGCAGCCACTCTCATGTGATTTAACAGTCTGGCTCTGCTTTGGAATTATTCCAGCGTCTTCAATGAATTTGAAACAGCAATGATTTCCTACATGTTTGACAATTCCTGCTTTTGTTTCCATTGCAGCATTTCCTAAGGCTGCTCTTAGCCTCTGAACTTTTCCTTTGAGTTCATGTCTTGGTTCTCTCCGTAGTGCTTACTGTTACATGAAGACAAGCAGAAAAAAAATCTCTTGTAGTGTTTTATTAAATTGTCACAACAAATAGTGCTAAATAGGAGGTAAAAGCTCAGATATCACAGCTATTTCTCTGGAAAAGGGAGGGCCCATGATTGCCTATAGTGCCCCAGCTATGCACTGCTCCCAGGCTGGGCACAGATCTCCTTCTGCCTCTCTGCTTCTCTGTTCAGGTCTCTGATGAAAGGAAGTTTGAATGTCAGTGTCCCAGAAGATCTTCATGCTTCTGTTTTCAGTGAGCAGAACAGCTTTTTTCTTCCACCCAGTCTCTAACAGTCGCAAATACCATAAACTCTTTGGGGCAGGTGCTGTCTTGTCCCTCTGCACTGATGCTGTTTACCCTGATACATTTTGGGCCTCTCGTCCAACCTAGAGAACAATAACCTCCTGTCTATATCAAAAGCGTCTCCACCCTTTATTATGATAAGAGATAGTATCATGCTCCATAACCACAAGAAACAGTGATCTGGCTTAGGATGGAGGTGAAATACTCACTGCAGACCAGCTCTGGCCCTTTTGGATGGATGAAACAAAACTCTGGATTGCTTCAGTTCAGGACACAGTGGGGTCTTGGACGCCTGAGCTGCGACATGCATAGCAGCAATGGGATCTTCTGGGTGGTCAGGATCCTCCTGCCAGCTCTCCTGGGCTTCTCTCCCTCCTGAGGAAATGATCTAGCGAAACAGAGCAGGGATGTGCTAAGCACTGTGTTATTGCCTGCTGGAAAGAATGATCTGTCAAGGATAATGAAGTCCACGGACCTGGTGTTAAGCAGTATCCTGTACAATTTATCAAGGACTACATTATGAGCCCAGTCCTCCATCTGTTTCCTGAGAATGTGTTGGAGAGTTCTTCCTCTCTGCTACTGTCCTGCTTTAAAAACAAGTCATGTAATTGAAAGGAGAGTATTTGCAAAGCTGGAGCAGCAATTAAGTCACAGCGCCTGGTCTCACCTTGACTTCACAATAGGCTTTTCTTATGATATTTGGCACTGAGAGAAAGAACTGCTTATTGAGAACCGCCAATGGGCTGACTCAAAAGAGACAACAACTCCCGTTTTCCCAAAAGCAGGGCCATCAAAAGGGCAAAGAAAACTGATGGAATAATTGAAAATAAAGATGTTAACTGGAAGGCTGGACTTTTAATATGAATTAACTGGGACAGCCCCTTCTCACTTCTACCCACTCTCCATCCTATGGTTATGGAGCACTTTGCTGCACTGCCCCAAAACTCAGAATGGAGCTGTGCTGAGCCCTGCTAGCAATCACAGGGCTGACCATCTGTGTTATGTGTTAGAAAGGAGCTAAACTTCTATTCTGTCCTCCAAGTACTTTAATCTTCCTTGGAAACTCATGAGACATGACTGCATACACTTGTGGGATTTGCTGCCCAGAAGATATCTGATGAAATTAAACTCATTTTAAATGAGAGATAAACCCACTGCTAAGAGCAGTGCAAAATGCTCTGTTAGAGAGAGAATTAATTTTGAGGGCACCTGATTACACATACCTACTTACATCAGTGTAGATGACTATGCTATGCTTCCACTGTTAATGAAAGCTTGAAGTTTAATTTTTGTCCACAGATTTTAATGACAAGCTTCTTCTGTACCAATAGGGAACTTCCCGTTGATGATAATGGACTTTGTCCCAGTGTTAGAAAATGGTGTTTATCAGCACGAGTCCATTCCAGAATGCTGTTATCCATCTTTTATACACACAATTACCAGAACAACCCTCCATTGCAGATTCCAGCTCTGCCACTATTTCTTCTCACCTTCTGAGACTTGCTTTGATGTTCGTTCAAAAGTATGAAACTTTTGCTGGCTAGCTTTCCTTCTTCTTGCTCTATTTTTTTAAACACACTATTTAACTAATCCTGCAGCCTAGTTTGTCATGGGAGAAAATCCTCTTTTGTTGAATTATTATAGCAACCAGACGTTCCTTCCAATATGCCAATGCTAGTCCGGAATCCTAATGGAGCTGAGCCAAGCTGAACAATTCCAACAGTGTTTGCCCTTACAGGGCAACTCCAGCTGAGAGATTAAGTATCAGATGGATGCTTACAGTTGGGAGATTCATGCTCATGCTTCAAAATAGGTGGCCCTTTTGCTCATCTAGTTCCTACTAGATATACCAGAAATTACACCAACCACCATCACTATTGATCACTAAGTAATTCTGTCACTCCTTCAAGAACATTTTAAAATGAAAGATATTGCTATTGTTATCTCTGTAGCCAGGGCTACTCTACTTGGGTCTCTACTTGGTTAGAGAATATGAGATTGTATGTAAGCTTATCCTTTTGTAGCTTCTGGTTGCATCTATGTTGTTGCTGTATGTCCACTTAAGTCTTGTGACAAAAAGCTAATTGCAGTTATAGATAACAACTCCCCCAGTTCCTGCAATCCTGCACACTCAGGTGTGAACCTTTGCTTGAGTACATTTTCTGAAACTCACTGGCAATTTTGCTATCAGCTTCTAAACCAAGTCCTATAGAACTGAGAAAATGCAACTGAATGAATGAGTGTGAAAACAGAGCTGTTCTTGTACCCCATCTTCTGATCTTTCTGGACCTTCTCACCCCACAAAAGGGAGGACAATGCAGAGAATGATGATTTTGAGAAGCAGTCTTTACAAGGGAGGGAAAGTCTAAGATAGTCTAGTCAAGTACACATGGTGGCAACACTGAAGGAAGCAGAATTTATGTTAGGTGTTTTTTCCTTGGCTGACTCGGCTGTACAGGAATGGTTGAGAATGGACAAAAGGCTAAGACTGTTTTAAGTTGTTTGTGGAAGATTGCCTCCACTTGGACTGGCTATATGGTACTTTGCCATGCTTTTCGTTTTACAAAAGTGGATGCTGTCATAGTATATGAATACATGACTAAGGATGGTGGCACCTCTGCTCATTCTTTACCACATATATCAACATTTGGAGTGCTTCTCTACAGATACATCACCACATTTGTCACAATGCTGTCAGAGACTGCATCGAGGCATTGCTTCTTCGAGGCATCTGGGGAGGATCCAACCCTTATCATTTTAACAGGTACTATACTCTGAAAAGTAAGCATATAAATGGTGGATTAAGAACTGGTTGGCTGGTCACAGACAAAGGGTTGTGATCAACAGTTCTATGTCAGGGTGGAGGCCGGTCACGAGTGGTATCCCTCAGGGATCAGTCTTGGGACTAGTGCTCTTCAACATCTTCATCATTTGGCAAGTTTGCAGATGACACCAAGCAGAGTGGTGCAGACAATATATTGTAAGGATGGGAAGCCATCCAGAAGGACCTGGACAGACTGGAGAAATGAGCCCACGTGAACCTAATGAGATTCAACAAGACCAAGTGCAGGGTGCTGCAGTTAGGTTGGGGCAATCCCAGGTGTTTGTATAGTCTGGCTGAAGAACTCCTTGAGAGCAGCCCTGTGGAGAAGGACTTGGGGGTCCTGGTGGACAAGAAGCTGGACATGAGCCAGCAGTGTGCGCTTGTAGCCCATAAGGCCAACTGTGTTCTGGGCTGCAGTAAAAAAGAGGTGGCCAACAAGGAGAGAGAGGTGATTTTCCCCCTCTACTCGGCTCTTGTGAGGCCCCATCTGCAGTACTCTGTTCAGATCTGGGGCCCCCAGTACAAGAAAGATGCAGAGCTCTTGGAATGAGTCAAGAGGAGGGCCACTAAGATGATCAGAGGGCTGGAGCAGCTCTCCTATGAGGAAAGGTTGAGGGAACTGGTCCTGTTTAGCTTGGAGAAGAGAAGTCTGCAGGGAGACCTCATTGTGGCCTTCCAGGACTTGAAGGAAGCATATAAACAGGAAGAGGAATGGCTGTTTATGAGAATGGATAGTGACAGGACAAGGGGAATAGTTTTAAACTAAAACGGGAGGTTTAGGTTAGATATTACGAGGAATTTTTTCACACAGAGGGTGGTGATGCACAGGAACAGGTTGCCCAAGGAGGCTGTGGATGCCCCATCCCTGGAGGCATTCAAGGCCAGGCTGGATGTGGCTCTGGGCAGCCTGGTCTGGTGGTTGGTGACCCTGCACATAGCAGGGGGTTGAAACCAGATGATCATTGTGGTCCTTTTCAAACCAGGCCATTCTATGATTTTATGATTCTAGGAAATGCTCATATGGAGAGTAAGAGGAGATATGTGCATAATTACAAGTTTGAGTTTCATCTACAGTCATGTCCACACACCAATCTGTTTTCATAGAATCACAGAATCACATAATGCCTTGGATTGGAAGGGACCATCAAGTTTAACTGACTTAGATATACAAACACACTCCTGAATTGTGAGCACTCACAAATGCACTCACATTCTTTCTCATTCATGTACATATATATTTCTATGTGTCTAAACCTATGTGCATAAATATAATATTTATATCCTAATATCCCAATAAATTTCATAGTTCTGTTCCAATCTATTACAAAGCAGACATAGTCAGTGTTTCTTCAGATAAATGGTACATCCCGTTGTGGAACTGATTGTTTCTAAATTATTCTGTTTTGGCTGTGGAATGGCCGCATTTTAAGATGTTATTAAAGAAATTCAGGATAATATGTATTTTTTTAATTTAAAAAAACCCAAACACCATAAAACTGTTTTCTTTCTTTTCTATTCTTTTAATCTCAGAGCTTCAGAATGCATTTGCCACCTCCTGGGCTCCTGTTGTGGGATGTCAGTTCTGCAATTTGTCTCAGTTACAAATTGGTTTGCTTTGCAGGTTTGTAGCTTGAACCAGAACCGCTAGTGGGAAACTCAGATGAATAAAATGAAAGAGACCCTCCAGGCACCATACAAATTTATAGCACAGATTGCCAGTGCCACCTAGAAAACAGAGTGAGATCAAACACTAATCCATCTATGTCTGCAGGATGCGATGGAATCCAGCATGGCCAAAAATGGACACATCAGCCTTTTTAAAATATATGTTTCATTTCTCATGCATCGACAGAACAGAAGGATACAGAGTGCAGCTGTCTTGAGGCATTATGAGATTTGCATACATGCTTCCATATACTTTCTGCATACACACATTTATTTAGACAGTGTACTGCTTTTTTTCCTTTTTTTTTTCTTTTTTTTTCTGAATGCAAATTGCTTCTAAATGCACTACATTTAACAATCATATTCCCGTACAATGCAGTTCTGTGTGTAAGAGCTATTGTTGGCCTTCCTGTACAAACCAAGATGCAGTGAGTGCGGTGAAAGCTGTGCACGTTTCTTCAATCTCAGTCTGCAGATTTATGATTTAATAAACAGCGTAGGAAAAAAAAAAGCAACCAGCTAAAAAAAGCCCTGCAGCCCCGCTGCTCTATTGAGAGCACCTAATTGCTCCGGAGCCCAATAAAAAGTCACAGTTTAATAAACTCCACCTCGCTTTGCCTCGCCAGTGCCACTTTGCACATCCCCAATGCACAGGGTGTCTGAGGTCAATTTGATTGTTCAGTCTCTTGATTATGCTCACGCTAAAACGAGGGATTGCGGATCTTAATTTGTGGTGACCCGCTTTTGTGAAACGGCCTGAGGATGAGCAAAAATATTAGTGAGGTTTTGATTCCTGTGTTTTAAACCATATATTGCTGCTACAGCACATAGCCTCAATTCTGCAAAGCTGCTTCACCTGTATATCTAACTTCAAACAAATGCTTATGGTCATTTGTTTTATCCCAGTTTAGCCTGTATTTAAATCTATATCAGCACATAAGGGCTTGGCTGAATGAAGTCATAAAATAATTATGAGATAACTGGGTTTTCACAGCAAGTAAAAACGAAGCCATAACAGTTTAAACAATATGTGCGCTTGGCCTTATATCACAGCTAATGTCACAGGAGGAAGAGAGCATTTCTGGCATGGGTGAAAAGACGGAGACTGACAGTGAAAGGAGCTATACTACAAAATCCATAGATCACACAGCAGCACACATGTAAAAATTGAAACTGAAAAGACAAAACTTGCTCTTCATCCAGCTAACACCAGAAAATGAGTCAAAAGTGTGAAACCAAAGAGGAGGATAAATTCATTCCAGTTGCTCACTGATGCCCTCCCTGCATTGGAAAAAGAAGATAAAATCAGCTGTATTGAACACGCAGAAATCCAACGCATCCAAAGTGAGGCAGGACAAAAGTAGCACCAAACCCACGTTAGTGGTATGGAAATATGGGCAGGCTTTCTAAAGGGAATCTGAGTACATAAGTTTTCTGTTAGATTTCTTTTGAGAGAATAAAATCCTCATTGATATACCATGAAAACAAAATGCCGGATTTAATTAAAAAACAAAACAAAACAAAACAAAAAACTTACAGTGAATGCTACATGTAGAGGAACGACAGGAAGGTGTAAGTGGATAACACAGAGCAGAGTCCAGGAAAAAAACAGCTGAAAGACTGTTTCATGGCATTTACCGCAGTGCCTGCAGCTCATTGGGCCATTTGTGCTCTCCTCTTTGGGAGCTTCATACTTACACTTACTTGGTTTGATGTTAAGATGTGTGTCGGTATATACTAGAGGATCTGAAAAGGTAAAACTGGGAGAAATTTGACCAAAGTCAATATTTGTTTCTTTGGCCAAAAACCTCCTGAAAAACTGCTGGATATTCCACCGTTTCCAATGTTTACTACACCGGACACAGCACAGACAGCTGCGTTCGAGCTTGCCCTGGCACAGGAGCAGAGTGGGTAACCTCAGCTACCCTTTCAGTCTCTAAGCTTTGATGATTCACATTTTGCAAGAGCAGCTTTGCTTATAAATAAGAGCAGGTTTAGCAAGTGAAACCAGTTATCCTGTAACCACAAACTAAACGCATGCCTCCTAACAAAAAGAAGAGCTGGAAGCCAAAGAGCAAACCCCTCGTGCTGTGAAATGCTTCCCAAAGTTTAATTTCACATGTAGGACCAGTAGCACTCACAGCAGGAAGGTAGAGTGAGTCATGGGGGGATGTCGGGAATTGGGATGAGAAAGCATTACAAAAGTACTCGTAACATAAATTGCTTATCATCCTGCCCTTTGTTCTTCAAACAGAGATGACTTTGGCACTGCATTCTGCTCCAAGAAAAGACGAAAATCAGGAGAGTGCTAGATTGAAGGCCGATCCCACCAGCGCTTTTACCAGCCCAAAATGAAGCAAACTGTTTTGCATTTAATGCTGTAGTGCAAGATAAATGAGTGAAATAATATTTTTGGAAACTGAGTCGGCTTTGTTATCCTGTCTCTGTGTGGACTCGTTTATTTCAGTGAAAGAGAGGTAAAAAAACCCCACCATTCCAGCGTGAAAGAGTTCCTACCTGTTTTCAGAATCCTTCACAATATTCAGCACGACAAAGACAGAAGATCAAACCTTTTGGTAGTGACAGAAACTAAACACAACCTCCTTCCACTTTATCTCCAGTTCACTGCTGCCATATTATCTATATCATTGTCAGCCTCACTGAGAGAAAAGGGGCCACTGAGAAAGAAGGGGTTTTGCTTGATTACACCTTGAGATAAGAGCACACATCCTAGACCCAGCCAACGCAGGTTGCCATTTCCTAGGGGCTCTCTTCTCTCTTCTGAGCACCACGTGCACATGTGAGGTCACTTTACTTATTTGTGGAGAAAAGACTGAACCTCACCACATCTCACTAAACTGAATGATTGGCAATGGCACAACAGCACAATTAGGGAATAAGTACAAGGACCAGATCTGGCTGTTGTTCCTAAAGGACAGACGTCACAGAATCACAGAATATCATGAGTTGGAAGGGACACACAGGGATCACTGAGTGCTCTCTTCTTTTTTTTTCCTCACTGTAATGGATAGAAGAGTATACAGATGCAGCTGTATTTTTTAAAATGTGCTTGTTTCAAACAAAGCACCAGGTACAAAATGCCGCTTCCCTTTCCGTGTACGTTTATGCAGATCACAAAATCATCTCAACATAGACCCTAATACGCACAGAGCACAGAATCAGTTTAACTTTCTCAGGAGAAACAGTGATTTTCCTGGTGTTACTGATGAGGTCAGTAACTCATCTTGCTGTGAATCTGTTAACTCAGAGCAAAGGCAATCTATACGGACACTGTTTATGCAATGTGTATTCCTTGCCTGCTTTTGCTGCTTCCTATAAAGCAGTTGCATTACACTGAAATCTTCCCCGATTCTGAGAAAACTGTCTCCTGCCAAGCTCTGGAAAACACAGAGATGTCTCATTGTAGTGGAGGTCAGTGAGTTTAGTTTGGCAACACGAGCACAGATACAACCAGGGAGCAGTGCAGAAGCCTGGGTGGAGTCCCATGCCCATTCCCATGGCAGTCACTCACCCCAGAACCAATTGCTTCCCCATAGAGCACCAGCCTGCCCTGGCGTGAATGGATTGATTCCTCAGGAGAAAGAACAGAATCCACAGGAAATACACTGTGTATGTGGTTAAACAGTGTCCTATCTCTCAAATGGACAAAGAGTGAGGCACTTAAGATACCTGAGATTTTTCACTTAGTTCAAATATCTCCAAAAAGAGTGCCATGAATTCCTTTTCCTTGTTATCTTCCATGCCATGGTAGGAGGCATGGTAGGAGGGAGGAGTAGCCCAAGGGCATTTTCCTTTCCTTTCGTGTACGTACAGCAAGTTTCTGAGGCAGTGAGCAAAACAAAGGCCTTCTAGCTTGTTGGCTTGAGTCTGAGTGAGTCATGGGCTTGAGAACCATGTTTGACACATGTAGGGGCTATCTGCTTTCACATGAGATCCATGGTACAGTGTGCCATATTAACACAGGAATGTGGAGATGGAGAAATATGGGGATCTGAATCCCTAATTCATAGCAGATCAAAAATCTGATACAGGAAAATGAATCTGTTTTTGTAAAGACATCCCACAACACAAGGAATATATAATTTCTTTCAGCGGTGGGAGACACATGAACATATATATCCTAAGTTTAGATATGGTTATAGTTTCAGTTTGGGTTTCATCCCATTCAACATCTAATATATACCTGTGATCCAGGCAGATTAAGCTCCCTGTAAGTCAGTGGGAAGAAATGAGCACTTCTGAGCCATCACTCACTTGATATATTTCTGCAGGTTGAGACAAATTGAACTTTTAGTGTCTTTTACTTGCAGTGATTGTTCTCTAACCTTCACGTGATAAAACCTTTGGTAGACCTACAATGAATCTCCAGCAATATAATCTCCTATAAAGTATCCCAGTGAAGATATGGAGGTTTTACTTTATTAGCTTCTTTCACTAGGCAGTACTTTTTAGAAAATCTCTATTACCTATCCTGCACCACAAATTAGCTCTAGAAGAGTCTGGCGACAGAATCCTATTTCTGTAAATGAGATCCACGCTTGCATGTCCTGCACAAATCCCCATCCACATTGTTGGCATTGTTGTTGGCAGCCAGAAGCACTGCAGGGGCAATGAACTCTACCTGCCAGCTCACCACCCCCTCCCAACTTGTCACGCATTCAAATTTTAGAAAGCTAAGATAGCTTTGTGGCCTGTCTCATCTGCAGCACCTCTGGAAGGGCAGCGAGGAATTCTTGATGCTGCTGCTGAATTGTGTCCACTCTTAGAGGGCTGCATTGGAGAGGGTGCAGTTGAGACAACAGAGTGGTACTCAGGTGACCTGACTTACCCACCCCAGCTGTCAGCAGATCAGGTGTTTCCTCGACCAGCTATACCTGCATGGCATCTCATGGGCTGGGAGAGGCACCAAAGCTCTTCATTGTAAATGTATTAAGCGAAGGTGGGTAGGGAGGGAGCCAAGTGGGAGCCTCATGCTCAAACACACAGGACCTAGCTGATGGTTTCAGGGAGGAGTCATGTTTAATGTATCTGAGCTGGAAGGACAGGTTAGACATGAATACGGCCTAAAGCAAGGAAGAAGCGTAGATGAAAGATGGGGAATCCCAAAGAGAAAAGAGGTGTGCACACACACACATATGTAAAGAAAACCCCAAACCTGATTTTGGGAAGGGCAGATTGCTTTGGCATAAGGAGAAGTACACAAACACCGTCCAAGGACTGTCATATTCATTTTTTCTTTCCCCATATCAACAGTGCACACATGTTTTTTATCTCCCACTCAACCGGGAACTGGGTGCTCACATCTGATATAGCCTCATACAGGTGTGAGCGTGGCTGTGGAAAACAGCCTTCCTCCGTTATCCACATTGCTTTTGTACCCATAGATTTTTGTCCTGAGATGTTTGGGGTGCTGGCTCATTAACTGAGAAGATTAGAAGATTAGAGAACATAGCCTACAAGATATGCAATCATTAGTTTTCCTACTGAATGGGCCACAGGTCCATGGAAAGTTTAGAGTCTACTGGTCTGCTGGTCTAAACATCTGTCCAGGAGACTACCATAGGCAGCTATGGGAGAAGCTGTGTGTCCTTTGTGGGAAACAAGAAGCAGGGTCACCATCAGCTGAGTGATCTAAAAAGGAGGTGACTTCAACAAGTCAGAGCAGAGCTTTGGTTCTAATTCTTGCCTATGTTACATAAGTCACACTTGACATCTATTACATACACACAAACAGGAGGACAGCTGCTCTGTGGTCCTACTCTGGATTCTTTCTCTTACCCTGCAAGACTATCTGGGATTGTGAAATTGCTGGACCTGCCTTGCACAGCAGTTACCAGTACCAGTAACCAGTAACCAGTAATCAGTAACCAGTAACCAGTAACCAGTAACCAGTTACCACTACCAGTACCAGCTCATATGCAGTAATACACCATTTAGGGAAAACTTATTTGTTGGCCTGTATCACTGAGGGATCTCCATGGTAGTAGCACAGCTTTGTTTTCTATGTGCTAGGCAGCCAGATGAGCTAAGAAGAGACTATAAGACCGGGCTGGTCCTATAGGGAAGACCTGTCCTGCTCATGCAGAAGCATTACTCCAGTCACAGGAGATCAGGAAAGCCAGCTACAGGCTCTCCGAATTTCTGTGTGAAGCAATCTCAGTTACACAACACACAATGGAGTTTACAGCACTTAACTCTGTTCTTTATTACAGCGTTGACTAATGAAGCCTTACTTTAAAATAAAACCCCGCTTCTGGTAACATTCGGGTATTAACATAATTATTCATTGTCTGTGTGTTGTGCTTGTGCCAGTGCTAAAGAGCAGATGTTAATAGTGAAATCCGAAGAGTTTATTATACACAGAAATAATTAGCTTCCTGTTCTGTAAGAACAAGTCTGTTGTCCACCAGACTAATTAGAACATCAGTCAGTCTTGTGTCATGCTGTAACCAGATCTCTGAAATGTTATTTTCTAAGGTTTGAAGGCCTGACGATGAGGCAACTCATCTGGATATCATACAAAAAAGCCTGACTTTGCTTTCTTTAATCTCTGTACCACCTTATTCACTGAAGTGCCATTATAGCAATAAAGTACAATAAGTTATTACTGGTTTTATTGCAGTCATATGTTATGATTATAACATTTTATTATTATTTCTGTAGGATCTACAAGCTCCTGTGTGCATAGACAGAACCAAAAGTAGATATACGTATTCTCAAACTGAGGGAAACTTGCAGCTAAAGTCAAGCAGATAAAGTCCACTATAAAAAAGATAGGAGGAATCTATTGCAGAGACAAAAAGAAGAGTGAGGAGACATCTGAGAGGATGACATGTTAGTAGTTTTAAAGCACATAAAAGATTGCTGAAAATAAAAACAGAAAAAAAAAGTCCTGTTAGTTGTGTAGGATAGGACTAGAACTAACAACAATGAAATTCCATTGAAACACAAGGGAAAAACTTTCTAATTGCAAGGATGATGAAGCACTAAAATAGGCTCTCTGGGCAGACCGCAGATTTGTTTTCTCTCAGCAAGACATTTGCCATCACTGTGTATGCTGCCTTGGGTCAAGATGAGATGGTTCCTGAAGGTTCCTCCTGCTTTGTTGTTGTACAGAATAGCCAGGCAAGCCATGAAGGCAGTGAAATATTGAGACATACCTTAGAGCCACAACTGTTCAATAGATAAATAGACAAGACCACATTTTAGAAAAGTTATGCCAAAGAAATCTGCTCTGAATGTGAAGACTTAGACGTGCTGAGATTGAGCCATGAAGACCAGAAGCACAGTAGTAATGTGGAGGGTCGCTGGGACAGGGGCCAGCAGGAGGGTCGAGCCATGATATATCAGGAGATCTTAGGCAATAGCTAATACTCAAGGAGCCCTGCAAGTCTGGTGTTAATCTAGGCTGTAAAAGAGTTTGAATCAACTAGCTATGCCTGAATAGCTGGTCTTTACCTGAGCAGGAGGCCATATAAGCACACAAAAAGGATTTAGTCACTGCTAAAGATGGCTCCAAATTCAAATTTCTTCAGCACCTGGTGGTTCAGAGCTAATCACTGTCATGCAAATCTTTATCCAGAAAAGGCGACAGTTAGTGGATAAAGGTGACTTATTGTTCCAACCATCTCTCTGCTTACACAGGAGTTTTTATAGTTGGCAGATAAAACCTCTACCTAAAATACCAAGGCCAGGCTCTGTCACTGCAAACTGCCATTTGAGGTATGCAAGAGGAGAGCAGAACCAGGCGCCCAGATATTCTGACGTGTGCTCTGCTCTCCACGGAGCTGCCAGCTCCTCGTCTGACACACGGCCAAATCTTTTACTACATCTGCTCAAAAAGCCAGGCCAAGAGAGCAGGGGCCAGTTCACACGAATCTCTCCTTAAGTCTGTGTTGTGCAACGCTGGTTTCTGTTTCTCTTCTTGCAATAATAAGCTGCAACTGCTGCTTCAGGGATTCTACAAAGGGTGCCGTTTATGTAATATCCATTTAGAAATGACAGAGCTTTCCTTTCTGGGCCTTTCATGTAGTAGTCCACCCACACAAAGGCGGTGTACGCAAATGACGTATCACCCGGGGGCTGAGACTTGCTGCAGAAATTGATAGTAAGCCGTTGTTATTCTAATTATGTGGCCATCTTCCTTAATTAAAGCTATGCCACAGGTCATTTACCCCGATGCAGAGTCCACGAACATTAATCCAGGCAGTGTCTTGGAATCAGGGAGTTCTCATTAGCGTAGGATTGGCTGTGAGGGAAGTATAATCATCTGAAACCCTTTACAAAGGGATGTAAATTAGCATCCGTGCCTCCCGTGTACTGTTGAAATAGTGAATTATTTTACTAAGTGGAAATACAAATGAGCACGGAGCAACGACATTCATATTTGTAGACTGGGCTGCACTGTTTGCTGTGGGGATCTGAGTGCGTATTTCTGCCCTTAGCCAGAAACTCCAATTACCATCTCTGATGGCTCACCAGCTCTTGAAGCTCATGCTCCTCCCCATGCAAAGCACCACAATCTGTTTACACTGAAGTAATGAGTGAGAATAAAAAATAGACTTTATAATGCCTTATTAATCTGTGTGGTTCCCTCAGAAGCACATAGCCCCATATTAGGAGTGGTTTTAGGCTTGAGAATGATTCCTGAATCCCTTCCTTACAACAGGATTTCACTCTCCAACTTGTCTAATCAATCAGTGTTAGAACTATGTTTAGGCTTTGAAGCACATATCTGATTTTTCAGAGATTGAGACTGGGCTCAAGAAAAGGAGAAATTGATGGTTTCTTTGTCAAGTACTCAGCAATGGTTCTACACATCATCAAGCACATCACCCACAGCTCATCTGAAAACATCCCACAAAGGAGATGAGATAGGAGTAATAAACTGTGTTAGAGCTGAAGAAAGGGACACCACACCCGGGATCATGAGCCAGATGTTTTGACCACTGGTCCCCTATTCCGTCTATGCCACACCACCACATTTGTATAATGTGGATATGGGGATATAGAAGTTATGGATGCTGTTTTACAGAAGGAACTGCTCTTCTAAACAGCTAAGTTCTTCTTTGGTTGGAATAGTTAAGTTCTTGGCACTGCTCCCATTCTGTTCAAAAGCTAAGTAATGGTCATAGCTAATAGTTAATCACAGCCAACACTACCATGGCTATCATTTTGGTAACTCAGTTTCAGAAGAAAGACTTATGCTCCACATAGAAAGACATATGCTCCTGAGCAGTGATATAAATTAATGCAGTATTTTGCTGGTGGATACCATAAAGCAGTATTATAACATATGGACATAGTTCTTTATTAAAGTGAAAAAAGTGAGGGAGCAGCATTATAAATCCTGTTTTCCTCAAATGCAAAGAGATTAGCTCTAAGGTGTGACCCTTCTGGCAGTCTTTACTGGAAGAAGGTAAAAACAATTAAAGAACAAGAACTAGTACATTAAAAAAAAAAGGAGAAAAAATAGCTATTGATTGTAAAGGTCACATTTAAAGTAGGAGAAAGTAGAGCGCAGTAAAGCAATTCTATTTCTATTTCTATTTAATGTATATTAAGGTATTGATAGGATCACCAGTAACATGATATCCAAGTAGCTTACAACACAGAAGTGATATTGCAAACATAATTGTTCTGCAGATGAAGAAATGAAGGTTCAAATTCTCAAAGCCATTAAAGTATTCAGGTAAAACATCTTGACTAAGTGACCTGCACTACATTTGGTCAGGAAATTTGTCAGATTTTTCTCTCCTTCAGCAGCACTTCAGATTACTGGTCCAACTTCTCCCTTCAGTGGGATGGTTTTGCTTTGGTTATAATGTAAAATGTTTTTAACCAAGCACATATGGTTGCTGAATCCTATCCTCTACTGATTGAAAAGCTGTTCAAACGCACTTTCACCCTCAGGAAAAATAACATGTATTCTTTTGAACAATACAAAGTGTTCTCGCGTGTGGTTTGCTGGCAAATCACAATGAATTTTGTTTCCCATATATATCTGTTTTTAGCAGCCAGTTGCTCCTGGTTTCCAGTCATCATCCCTCTCACCATTTAAATACAGCATCTTAGCCTCAGAATTATTTGATCTTCAGGGTACAACAGTGAAGGTTGTGAACACTTCCAAGGGAGAGCTGAATTGAATGATAGAAAACCTGGAGCTAACAGGTTTATTATGAGAATTATGAGAATTATTATAAGAATCACAGAATGGCTGGGATTGGAAGGGACCTTAAAGATCATCTCATTCCAACTCCCCCACCATGGGCAGGATTGCCACCCACTAGATCAAACAGACTCTCTGCTCTGCCAGGATTTCATTGTATTTTGCATCTCATAGGTTCATGGAATTTGTCTTGTTTTCTGATTTGTTTTGCCGAAAACAAACAAACAAACAAAAACAAAAAGCAGAGAAGTTGAGACATCGGTTAGCAAATAAAGATAAGACTGGGCCATAGGTTAGTTTTGGAAGACAAAAATTCAAATGCTCCCCATTCTTCCCTCTAATCAGATTTTCACTCCTGAACAGACATCAAAAAACTTGCTAGCCTAAATATTTTGTCCAAAGTCCAAAGGATGTGAAAACAATAGGAAGAGTCCCATTAATTTTAATGGGCAGCCTGTCAATATGACTGTGGGGTTTATAGGCAGCAGCTGCTGATTTTCATCTGGTGAGTTAACAGCAGTGGCAAAGTGGTGACAGCAGGGCCTTCAGCAAAGGGGAGAACCTAAGTCAGTTGGACATGCAATCATGAGACAAGATGGGGTTCACTGGATGATGCTAAGAGAGTTGCTGTTGAAAGCTGTTGCTGGGAGGTCCAAGCAATCAGGAGAAGTTTCTGATGAATGAGAAAGGCCAAATGCTGCTGTTCTTGAAGGAAGGCAAGAAGGAGGATCCAGAGAATTACAAACTGTCAGTCATACTTATCAGTCCCTGGAAAGGTTATGAAGAAAATCCTCCTGGAAATTGTTTCCACACACACAAGGGAAAAGAGAATGATTTGGAACAGACAGCATTTATTTACCAAGGATAGATTATGCCTTACCCACCTGGTTTTCCTCTATGATGAGATGATTGACTCAGCAGACAAGGAAACAGCACCAGACATTGGTTTTATGAAGACTTTCTATACAGTGTCCTTACAGCCAAATTGATCAGGTATTGACTGCAGAAGTGGACAGTAAGGTGGGCTAAAATTTGGCTGATTTTTTAGGTTCAAAGGCTTGGAAGAGCAGTATAAAGTCCATCTGGCAACCAGGTCACAGAATGATAGTGTCCCTCTGCAAAACCAACACTTTACCCTTTCTGCAGGATGGCCAGTCACGTACAGGGCTTTATTAGCAATACAGCAGTCAGCCAGTCAAGGGTAGCATTCACAGTCTGGTGAAACCATACCTAGAGTATTGTCTCAACTGTACGTTGAGTATATAAGTGAGAGCCCAGAGGAGGGCTGTCAAGATGCTCAAGGCAAAAAAGCACATGGCAAATGAGAAAGAAAAGGAGTTTATTGAGGGGAAGTGACTTTTCTGTTGAATACAATCACCTAAGGGTAGATACAGAGAAGACATTCTTCCCTGAGCTGCAGAAAAATAGAACGATATAAACAAAACCAATCAAGATTAAATATGCAAATTTCTAATTATATGTCAGAAAAAAGATCATTATGATGATAATAAAATATTGCTTAGGTTACCCAGAGAAGGTGTGTAATCTTTGGAGATACTCAGACCTGAAGTGGACATGTCTCTGAGTAACCTGATGCTGCTTGGAGCAGTGGGTAGGACTAGATAGGCTGATGAGGTCACTTCCAGCCTAAATTATCCCATGATTGTGCAATTCCAGGTGAGCTGAATGACTTGCATTAGAACAAAGAAGGTCTCTTGAGAAGATAGCTAGTACTAAACTGAAAATTTAAGAAGACAGAAAATCTATTTCTACCATTACTGTGATGTTACAGCCAGCAGCATTGGAAGTGAACTCTTCCTCATCTCTCAAATTGCCTTCTCAGTTGTGATATGTGAAAGAAACAGTGACTGTGCAGAAATCAGAGACAACCAATTCTTATTTTATTTACAGTAAAACCCTGCCAAAAAGTAGATGTTCATTTTGCTGTGCCTTAGTAGACATGCTCTCCATCTTCTCAACAATTTTATTACATATTATTATTTCTTGGGAAGGTCCTGAAGACACAGCCACCCTTTTATTGCATGTTGCTATTACAGCTTCAGCTGGGACCATCAGTCACGACAGCAACAAAAATACAAGGAAATCCTAAAAAAACCCACTCCAAACAACAAAAAACAACAATAACAGAAAAACCACCCATCCCCCCCAGAAAAGCCCACGAGGAAAACCCTTCACACCATACAGACAAAGGGCTTTTTCTCTCTCATGTAATTTTGGGCAGACAGATTGGTCATTCCCTAATCTTCTATTTCCAGCTAGCAGGAAGCCTTTGAGTTGCAGGATACGAGGGCGAAAGGGACAAATGTGTCATGGACATTACCAGCAAGCTGCTTGGGTGTAGAAGGTGACTCCACATCTTCCCCTGAAGAGCTGGAGTGTGAGAAGGGCAGGTTGATGGGGCAGACACAACTGGCTGTCTCTCTCCAGTGCTTGCACTGGGAATCTCTGCTTTCCTACCAGTACTGGGGCATGCAAGTATGTCACTCCTTGCTTTCATATTGCTCAGACCACACAGGAAAAGGCAGCTGTTGTCCAAAATGAAGTGTCGTGTGACTGTAGCTGTATTCTTCATCCAATATTTGTGACCTTTCCTCCATTCTTGCTTCCTCCACCCAGCAAGTCATGGCAGGATAGAAGTACCAACAGGCACGGTGCTATTCCAGAGATGGCACAGTACCTCACAGGGAGGGCATCCCAGCTGGGTGTCACACTCAAAGCTGGTCACATCATCAGGAGAGGCTTCATTCTGCTTTTCTGACAGCAGGGGGACAGGAAGCAGAGTCCCACAACGGGATGCCTGGCTCTGCAGCTTTGGCAAAGCAGTGATGGGCCATTTTGCAGGTCCAGCCATCCACTCAGCAGCTGCTTGATTTGCCTGCTCCCCGCAATGACTGCAGGAGAAAATGGCTGCGACCAAGAGGGAAAGCATCCAAACCCAAGCTGACACAGCTCATTTAGGCTTGGCAGGACAACTGTCAAGGAGCAGCCTTTCTGCATTCAATGCCACTGAAAGGATGGGACTGGCAACAGGACTCTCTGTTGTCTGTATTTCTTTCAGAAGAGCCTTGTTTGTTGTGCCACCAATTTTTGAGTAAAGGGCCTTTGAGAGAGGAAGCACAGTGCTACAAGAATTCCACCCTGGTCTCAGGACGAAATGAAAAGCAGGCCATGGTATTTTTCTTTCCCCTGTTCCTTTTTTTCCTTAAAACACCTGAAGTAAAGAAAACAACACACATTTCCACACAGTAGTAATATGCATCTATGGACTCCATGAGTGCCTGAGCAGTGTCTGTGCAGCCTCTGACTGCTTGGGATAGCCCTGGCTGTTCCAGCTTTAACCTGTTGAAGCAAATAGCAATAACTAAAACATCACAATTGAGCTTCACGCAAGGCCTGTGTCAGGCTACTGATTCCAGTGAAGTGAACTTTGGGAAGCTGGTTTTGAGGGCATCCACAGATGCTGTAGCTCTGATCTCTCCTCCAAGCTCTGTGCCTGACTTAAAGCTATTGATTACTGCTGCGTGGGGGGGATCATCTATCAGATCATCTGCCAGCAAGTAGACATTCCTCAGGCTTCCTTCTCTAGCTGTCAAACACCAAAATATCCTTTTCAAACATATGCAAGGGAACTCCATTTTCTTACTGGAAGAACTGGCATATCCACCTCTAGTTCTTTGCTTAAAAAAAATGCCCCAGCAGCATGCTAGGCTTGAGGAGCAAGCCCTCTCCAAAAAGGTACAATGTTATGCCTGAGTTCTTCAAAACACATGCAGGAATGAGGACAGAAGTTGCAGTTCTGGGCAGGGAAAGGTAGAAAAGGGCAGTGGCAGTGGATATATCAGGCATAGCAGATACTGTGACATGGAAAGCCATGAACCTGGGGGACTTCCAGTTCCCGAAGCCATGCACACATGCTGTGAGCAAGATGAGGTGGATGGGCACCCCAGCAGTCTTTCCTGTTTTGTTTTTGTTTTTCCTGCCAGAAAGGAGCTGTACCGTCCTGTAGCTGAGCCAATATTCTGCATGACGTGGGAATCGGAACAGCACGTGTTCCTATGCAGCCCCACAGCACCACAGCCATGAGTAGTCAAATGAGAACTGGGAGAGCTGTTGGGATGACATGCCCTCAAAACTAAAGGAACTGAATCAATCGAAAGTGCAGATCCTGTTTCTTTTTGATTGTAGATGTTCCCCTTTTCACCCATTTACTTTTCTATCTGCACTAAGAGTTATTCAATTTGGTTAAAAATGAAGCATGGCTGGTCTAGTATTAAATGGGGAGGCTGGTGGCCCTGCATGTGGCAGAGGGGTTGGAGATTCATGACCTTTGAGATCCCTTCCAACCCAGGTAAAAAGCAGTCGTAATTGACAGAAAGTGAAAGTAGACACAAGTAAGATGATGACTTGTATGAGGTCATTTGCTGGATAGATTGATCAAAGCACGGCAAACAACAGACACGGAGTTATTTTAAAGTTGAAAACTTTTGCTCCTAAGCTTTATATATTAAAAAAAAAAAAAAACAAAAAAAACACAAAAGCAAAATGAAACGAACGCAACAAAATGATCAAAAGAGAGGGCTGCTGAGGACAGTTTGATGTTGGATCACGTGAGCAGCTGGAGGCAATAAATGCAAAATTCAAAAACAAAGACAAGAAAGGAGAGAAAAAACAAATCACCACGCTTCCTACCAAGTCCAAACGCTGCAATTCACGAGCAGCTCTCCAACGCTTTGCCCTACTCGATGCAACCCAGGTGATGCAGCAGTGCTTTGGGTTACCAGTCAAGCCTTGCCCATGTTGGGGTGCAGACAGCGTTGATGCTGAGGGCCGGACCTTTTGATCTCCCCGTGGGGTGAAGTGGCTCTGCGGGGCCACCTGCCCATGGGGTGACCGCGGGGAGTCGTGTCGCTGTTCCCCGTGTGCCTGGAGGGACGGTGCCGCTCAGCGGCGCGGATCGGGACTGCACGTTCCGGGCGGAGGGAGAAGGGGGGAGGGCGAGAGCCACCAGCCCGCCTGCAGACAAAGGGAACGGATGGAGGGCTTGGGGAGAGAAGCGACCAGTAGATCTCCGACAGGGACATGGGAGACCCGAGAGCTGGTTGGGGTTGGGACGCGTCTCACTGCTTGGTTTGCTGAGTCTCATTTTTGGGGTCTCGGTTTCTGAGTCTCAATTTTCCTATGTTTCTCGTGTCTTGTTTCTCACAACGCTGGTCTCAGCAT
>JAPSGF010000008.1:3966445-4089115 GCA_035772895.1 Perdix hodgsoniae
GCTTTCCTAGCAGATTTAGGCAGAAAGCCTCCCCCCGCTCCCTGTGTCGTTTATCTGGTCCCCGTGCCCTTTACCTGCATGCTTTGCTCCTTGCACCCGCCAGCATGCTGGCATGGTGCCTGGCACATGGGAACATCTATGCCACCATGCAGCCTATCACAGCAGTAACGCTGACAGATGGCGGGGCTGAAGGGACGCGGGTTGACGGACAAACATCGCCGCTCCGGCAGCTGGAACAACGGTAGCAGAAACGAAACACGAGCAATTTCCTCCCTGCCAGCAAAGAAAATAGCTGTGGGGAGAAGGCAGGGAGGATAATTGTCAGCCTGCTCGAGGTATCATGGGAATAGGGGTATAATCCCAGCATAAACAACAGCGTCTTATTCTTGATACAGAGCAAAGCCTCACAAAAGCCAGCGCTGTGCAATTGCTGAATCAGCCATCCCAGTGCCCACCTCTCCAGACCTTCCCTTGTCCATGACTGCAGCAGGCAGGGGCTGTACTGTCACCAGCAGCCTGAGAGTGGAGGGTGACTGTCCCAGTGCCATGCAGAGAGGACAAATGCTTCGCATTCCTGCTGCTCTCTCCTCCACTGAAGATGCTGATTGTTGCTGCAGTGAAATTCCTCCGGCTCTCTCAGGACTCAGCCTGGGCTCTGACTGCCTTCAGGAACTTTTTTTTTTCCCTTTCGCCATGGTTCAAATATGCTGCAGCCATACATCATGTGCTGCAGGCCTGACTGTGTGTTCCCAAAGCTTTCATAGCAGTGGTCGGAGATGCTCCTGGCTCTCGCTGCAAGGCAAACAAGGATATCCATGATGCCCAAAGAGCAAGACCAGAAGCTCTGTATAGAAGCCCTGTAACCCTCAATAAAGTCTAAATCCTGCAAATACACAGATACATTCATGATAATACATCCATGAATGGTGCCTTTTAGTTCAATGGGACTGTTCCTCCCATAGGCTACCAGGATGGCTGTGCACTGCTAGGGTGAGCCTGTAACACCCAGCTTCCCAATGGCAGCTGAGGATGGACTCAAATAATAAAAGAACAGAGCAGACGTAGCTTCCTGATATGTTTTCCCAGTTTCCAGTAGCATCCTAACATGGTGCCTTGCTTTTATACTCCTAACATAGGGGATGTCCTTTTACCCATACCAGTTGCTCCTGTCCACATACCAACATGTATCAAGGCTTGCTTTGAGCATAGGCTGTGGTTGTTTTATTTCATGATCTCTGCCTCACCTCAACTCACAGATCAGCCCAAAACATGGAGTTTGTGGATAGATGATGCAAAAAATACAAGGCTCCTGGCTCATTCTATTTGCAGCCGCCACTGAGCAGCAGGCTCTGCTGTAAGAAAACTGATGAATGCAAAACTGCTGCGAACGCTCACTGTAATGAGATGTGAAAAGAAAGAAAGAAAGAAAGAAAGAAAGAAAGAAAGAAAGAAAGAAAAGGCTCCTGTACTCAGGGCTTGGAGAGCAATCTCCTTTTGTGTCTCACAGCCTGGAACATACACACAGACCAATGGAGGTCCATGAGAGGCCAACTCATCCCTTTTCCCTCTTTTCCTTCTCCTTTCTGTTCCTCAGTCCCCCGGCTCCCCCTTGCCCTGCCAGTAAAACCCAGCTCTCATTTCCTCAGGCACAGACATGGAGAAACACTACTGTGAGGAAGCATGTTTCCCTCTGCTGGGCTGCTCACACCTCTCCAAAACACATTCTCCAACCATCCTCTCCCCTTCAGCCTCAGCTGTGGGAAAAGGCCCATGGGGAGTCATGAAAGCCAGGTGATCCCTCTAAGCCTGTTTTTTCCCCTCAATCTGACCCAGAGAGAGGAGGAAAAAAAATAAATAAATAACAAATGCAGTCTGCACATTCCTGTAACAGCAATAATAACTGGATGCCTCCAGCATTTCTCAGAGAAAGACTTTTCATTTTCCCCACGCAGGATTTTGCCGTTCTGAAGCAGCACTGCCTATTTTGCTGCTGTCGGAGCATGGGGAGTCTGGGGATGCCGTTGCCTCTCCCTCTCTCACCGCTCACAAAAGCTGCAGTGTTCCCTGTCCCCAGCTGACTCGTCCTCCGAGGTCCCCCCTTTCCCTCGCCTGTCTCCAGCCATCAGCTCACGCATGCCTGGCTCTGCACAACAGAGCCTGGGCTGTGTGTGCCCGCACAAAGCAGGAGAAACGTCAGTGCGGGAACACCAGGCTGTTTGCAAAACCTGCCCTTACTCAGTCATGGAGCTGTGAAAACAGCCCTACGCCCTACCTGCCTCTCCACCCTCTTGGTTTTACCCAAACACAGGGAGCCTCACGTTTCTGTTGTTGCAGAGAAAGATGAAAGCCTTTTTTTTTTTTTTTTTTCCTGGCACAAAAGAGAGTGCAACATGCTCAGAAACAACGTGGTTCAACCACACCAACTATTCTGGGGACTCGTAGGAGGATCTGGAAAGGAAAGCTAATTTTTTTTCTTTTCTTTTCTTTCTTTTTTTTCCCCAGCTGATCAGCCTCCAGAACCATACTCTTCTCATTTGGGGCATCTCACGTTTGTCTACTTCAGAACCTCAGGACTCAGTTCTGTTCTCCTCGATAACCATAAAATGTTCTCTGCCTCAGTGTGGAGACTTCAGCAAGGAAGAAACCAAGCCTCTTTGATGCACAGATTTTGGCAGGTTTCCCACGATGATCATAGAATCATAAAGAATCACAGAATTACTTGGGTTAGAAGGGACCTCAAAGCCCACCCACTTCCAAGCCTGTACTGTGGGCAGTGCCACCCAGCAGCTCAGGCTGCCCGGGACCCCATCCAACCAGACCTTGAGCACCTCCAGGGATGAAGTACCCACAGTTTCTTTGGGCATCCTGTGCCAGTGCCTCACCACCCTCTGAATAAGGATTTTCTTTCTAACATCTACCTTAAATTTCCCTTCTTTTAGTTTAGATACTTGCACATCTACCCATGGGAAGAGCAGAGTTTGGCCTCTGCCATTTCCAAACACCTGATGAGGCTATTTGTGCTCTTACCAATTTGTTCAGTCACCTTGGGTATCTGTTCTCTGCCTAAGACTTACCGCCTATTGGCACTGAGATTTTTTATTTTTTATTTTTTTTCCATTTGGAGATGTGGTTTCATAGCATCATAGAATCATTAATGGTGGAAAAGACCTCTAAGATCATCCTGCCCAACCACCAAACCCATCATCACCACGTCCACTAACCGTGTCCCTCAGTGCCACTTCCAAGTGTTACCACCTCTGGGGGCAGTGACTCCACCACCATCTTGGGCACCCTGTTCTAATGCCTCACCACTCTTTCTGAGAAGTTCTTCCTGATATCCAACACGAACCTCCTGTAGTGCAACTTAAGGTCATTTCCTTTCATCCTATTGCTGTTACCTGGGCAAAGAGGCCAACCCCCACCGCTCCATAACCTCCTTTCAGGGAACTGTATAGAGTAATAAGGTCTCCCCTTGTAGGGACTATAAACTAATAAGGTTTCTAAGCACTTTGAGAGAGGTGGCTTCATCCTTACTTTTAGTATACTATTGCACTGATATGGTGGGATGGCCCCAAAGGCAGCTTTTTGTGGAAAGCAATGCTAAGATAAATTTGACCACAAAAATCCCATTAATTTCCATATGTCACTGAGATCTCCGGTCGTCTTGGAAGAGTCTTTCACTGGAGTGCAACATCTGTTCTGGCTCAGAAAGATGGTTGTAAACATCACATCTTAATTAAAGCTGTGTATACAGCCGTGGGAGATGTACCTAGGAAAAAAAAGATTCCAATGGCACTGTTTCCAGCCTGGCAAAAAAAAAAATTAATAATAATAATAATAAAAAAATAAAATAAAATACTTATTCTCTCTCTTCTGTGAATGCCGATTCTGTCACGGTCAAAACAGAGCAGAGAGGAAACGCAGCAAAAAGACGCTGCCCTCTCTTGGCAGCATGTCCCTTTGCTGCGGGAAATAACAATCCTTCACAAACAGTTCGATGAGAACCCTCCCCCCCCTCCCCCCCCCCCCCCGCACCTCGTTTCAGAGGCGACAGATGCGGGTTATGCATTCAGAATGCGTTCTTCTCAGTGGAGGACTCACATTTTACCTTTCTTTTCACTACACAGGAAATCTTTCTCTACACACAATGACTTCTTCCAGCCATGCAAAAATCAGGGCGATCTTTCTACGTGAGCTGTTACCATCTCAATCTGGATCGCAAATTGACTGTGATGCAAGCACTCCCTGTTCTCTGTTTCCCTTTCAGACCTTGCAGCAAGTCTCACATATGCATACAACAGCTCTGTGAGCCTGTTTTCAGCATTCAACTCTCATTCAGGCACTGTGAGCTTCCCATAAAGTGGGATTTCATGAAAAAGCTCTTTTATAACATTTTTTTGTTTCAGCGAGACTGAAATCAAATTGGAAACTCTTCAGAGGATACAGCAGCATACCGGAACTGTTAAAACATTCACTTCAGTTGAATGCATTCAAGAAAAGGACCTTTGCAGAGCACCCCAGATTATATCATGATACAAATATAAAAATGAATATTCTGAATATTTAGGTGAGAACATAAGTTTCATTGAGCATCGGCTGAAGGCTTTCATGGCTCTCGTGTCCCACCAGCTTCCTCTGAAGGGAATTTCCCATTGCTGAAATATCTCTACAGTAGGTAAACTACATTCTACTCTAAACGTGTTTGTCTGACATGTTAATATCCATATCTGATCCAGGTGGCTTAGACTCCTTTGGTCAGTGGAAAGAAATAGGTCTTTGTAGGTGAAATTCATCAGACTCTAATAGTTTAGGATGAAATGAGTAACACTTCACTTTTCTCCATAGTCTATAAAGGATGTTCTGGTTGACTAAATCGAATGAAAATATCAGTATTTCAAGTCAAAGAGTGATGGAATAAGTTAGGCTAGAAGGCAATTTTGGAATTCTTCTAGTCCAACACTCCAAAGCCAGATCAGGTTGTTCAGAGCTTTGTCCAGTTGAGTATTAACAACTGATGGCCTTTTTGTCTTCACAGTATGAAACTCTTTCACTATTGGTTAGTCTGGCTTTGTCTTTCTCTGTAATCCTCCATTAAGAAGGACTGTGAAGTCAGGAGTGAGTCCCATCCCTAATTCCCTAGACCCTTGGTCATAGGGCAATCACCTGTATTCTTGGAAATCTCAGCAGACCCCAAGATATTTGAGATTAAGTATTCCATGCTCAAATGTTGAGATCTTTCAGAAAAGCTTTCTTTTCCATCAGAAAGTTTATAACCAGCACTGGTTCTGAAGTGGGAAGATTCAGGCTAGGCCACTAATTTATTTTCTATTTTGGGTTCATCCTTCCTTTGATAGCTGAGCTGGATTTACACCTCTTGGTATAATCTGATGTTGGTACAGGCATGTGTTTTGCTGTTGGAAGCATAGCACAAAGGCTATCGCACAATCCAGGACATAGTTCATTCCTTATAGGTCTTTTGGTCTATATAAAGCACTGCACAACTGAGTGCAAAGCAGATAGAAAGAGCACATAGGTCACAACTGCAAGGCTGTGTGACTATGTAATGAATGCTGTGATTGTATTCATTGCTTTTAAGCTGTACTCTGTTTTCATTAATTCCATTTATTTTCTTCTTGTTTAGTAGATTTGGTATCTGCTTACTCTTTAAAAGAAATTTAACAAAAAATAAAAACAGTGCAAAGCTCATCCTATTTTATTCCCACTTCTGTTAGATAACTTAGAATGAAAGTATAATAAGGCAGCATACAAGATAAATGTGGAGAAGATGATGTTCAATCAATTCAGCCTGTTATGCACAATGTTAACATAAATGTAAAGCATAATCAAGAGTTCATTCTGGAGCCATCGTGCTTTTTCTGATGTCAGATGAATGATAGCATAGCCTCCTCCCCAGGAAAGTCCAGAATTGCAAAAATAAATTGGATAGAATTAATCAAAAATTCAGAAGCTTGGTGATTTGTGTCCTTGTGAGAGCCCAGGCAGATCAGTTCCTAGGGCTTTATTTTAAAAAGAAAATAAGAGCAGCATCAGTATGCAAATGAGACATCCAAGAATGAGCAAGCTAGAGAAATACTATGACTGTTTGTCCGGCTAGCCTCATAGATAGATATATATTAACAAAACAGGCTCAAAGTCATACACGGCTCTTGTTTGCATTTTAAAACACAGATGCATAGCTGCAAGTGTGTGGCTATGCATGTAAATAAGTGATAAAAATATGGATGGATGGATATGCATTCAAATTAGTTGGCACTTCTATCCAAAGATCAGGGAAATCAGTGCTTTCCATCATTTCTGTTTAAATTGGAAGGAAGGTTCCTCCTTCCTAGACTTGTCTGCGTATTCTCAAGCACAAAACAAACTTTTCTGAGATAATGGAGACTTTCAACTTCATTGCTATGTTTCACATTTTCTGCCAGTAATTCTGTGTTCCCTCTCAAAATATTTCCCATGTGAGACTCTCATATATTGATCTTACCACCATATTCTTCCACAACAGTTATTCATGTTTATTTTCTTTTAGGATATTTTTTTTTTTTTTTTTTTTTTTGTATTGAGAAACCACGTTACTCAGTGTGGGGAAGAGTTGGGCCTCTTGAAGATGTCCCCTTGCAAGCTGATGAAAATGTATGTTTTCCAGGTCTTGCTCACAAAGCATCTTTCAAAATCTGGATCTTGGTTCCAGTGTAATGGTTTGAATGGTACCCTCAGCACCACCTGTGGTAATCTGTACTATCTCTGTTTCTTCCATTTTTGCTAAAATAGGAGAAATTAATACTAAATAATGGATAATAAAGGCTTTAATGAGCATCACTTTAGTAGTCAAGAGTTTAGAGCATCAAGTAGTAGTGAGAAGCTTTGGGAGGTTTCTTTAAGATCACTTGCTGGAGAAAAAAAAAAACAACAAACAGGAACTTTGAAAATGTCAAGGAAATGTAATGGGGTGATTTGCTAGAGTTTACAGTAAGAAAATATTAGTAATGCTCAACCACGAAGAAAATATTCTAATGGTTTCTGTCAGTTCCTCAGGTCAAAATGTGAAAATGGATATTTGCAGGGATATTGAAGGGCTAATTGGTCTAATTTGTCTTAACAGATACAAGTACTGAAGGCATCATAAAGCTAAAATGGGAGAAACATAATGAGTACTTTAGTTTCAAGCAGAGACATACACTTAGGTAGAAGCTGGATATTGATCTAGATATGCATGTAGTAGGAAAGAAACAAAGCTCCTTTCATTAAATTAACAGTGTAAAACAATTTCCCAAGTAGTTCCAGTAGAGCAGACTTAGACATCAAGCTTTCATCAAACTGTCATCAGTCCCAGTCTGTGAATCTACCTGGGTTACCTCTGATGGCAAAAATAAGTGTTTAAAAGAGATCTTATTTGCAGTCATCTAATTCCTCTTCTCCCATAGGTCACTAGCCAAACTTAGGAGGAAAATATCCGGAAACTGTTGTTTTTTAAACAACATTTCATTTTGAAGTTTGCCCTCCTCCCCTCCACTTACAGATCCCTAATGGCCATCACTCTAATTAGATTTCACGAGGGAAGTAATGAATTCCAATCTCTAGCCAATGCGCTGAAGAACTTCAAAGTAAACATTCCTCATAGCGCCTGAAAGACCAAAGCCTGGCTGACTTAATTATAAAGCTTTGCAGTCAAGATGAACTACCAGCCTTTGGTCCAACGTAATTCAGTTTTCCCAGTTTAGTAGAACTGGTTCCACATTTGCACCATCCACCACAGGCACCTACAGAAGAGGTCAAACTGCTCCTTAGCAGGATATCTGATGCCCTTCAAGTTTGACTAGGATAGTTTTCCACTGCTACTCTTTTTGGTTCGGGCATGGTTTTGGTGATCTCTCTTGAACTTCTTCCATTAAGGAAAGGGATGAAATAGAATGGAAATGAAGTGATCCTTTGAATTCTGTGGCCTTTGAGGTCTTTGCAAACTGATAAATGAACAAGGCACAGCATCACCCTCCTTCTCTGAGGTCCTCATGTCACTAAAAGGTTTTGGCCAACAGTATTCCATTCTTCTCCTGCTTTTATGGGAGGTCTTGCACTTTTCAGAGCTAAAGTGTTTTTTTCATTCCAAATTATCTGTGATTATTTATTCACCTGAACTTTAAAACACTCCCTCTTTGGCAACGTTTCTGCTCCCTATATTCATGTTTTCACAAGCTTTTATTCATTTTTTTCTTGGCATTCACCTCTTAACAAGAGAATTTTGAACTCATGTCCATAACCACACTTGCATTTCTCAAGCACTTATACACAGAGAAAGGTAATTCAGACTCCTTCAAACAAAGAACCAATCTGATCAATCACAGCTGCTCAGTAAATTCAAAACACAAGCAATGGTCTCAAAGAAACTTTTATTAGTGATCCATCCACAAGGCTGAAAATATCAAATACTGCCAGACACCCTAAAAACTGCAATCTGCAAACAGCAGAAAATATACAACAGCAACTTCAAATTGTTCCCCCAGCTCTCTCATAAATAAATAAGAATAAAAGTTCTGCTTCCCACAGTGGATAAGGCAGGAAGTAGGAAAGAATCCAAAATTTCCTGAGATGGTCTGTAGAAACTGCATACTCAGTCAGAATTTGAGAACAAAATGGTCGAAGTTGTTTTTACTTGATTCATTAAGCCAGATGATTTGTGAAAACGGTAACTTGGAGCGTAACTACTACATTACTGCAACAACACTGATTTTCACTGGAAGGCCTTTACCTATGCCTGGAAATTTTGACTACTTTTAGAAGAAATTTTTACAGCATGCTTCTATCTAGAATAAAAGTGTCTCTTGACATTCCTATCCTTTTAAAAACTGCATTTCACACAGTGAGTCCTCTAACATTAGCCAAACTGATCTAAAAACTTGAAAGGACATTTTAGTATCCAGGGGTAGACAATTATAGCTTTTGAGAGACATGAGGTACACCAGCTTTCCAGCACAATTTCCAAAACTATTTTATGTCCCAACATTCATATAAGAGAACTGTTTTTTTGCTCTTGTTGTTGTTTCATTTTGTTTTCTTTGCAGGTATTATGCTACTGGGGTGCCCTATTGCAGATCCAGCTGAAAACTCACCTGCAGATGTCATTCAAATACATCTTGTGCAAAGCCATGGGATTTCCATTATTTTGGTATCTTCTAGGAATTCTCCCCTCCCTCTTAATAGCTCTAAGAGCTAATACATGTCTGATGGCTCTGAAATTTTGGGATGCTGCTTGCATAGCCTGGAAGCCTGGCACAACCCTTCAAATGTCTTGTTCTGTGAGTCTATCTAAAATCAAATACGAGAAGATTCCCTCAGCTGTATATGCAGTTTCTCATCTTGTGAATCGTGCCAGTGGAATTACTGACTCTATAGCAGCATTGCCCCCACGGAAGAATAAAAACACCGCAAATACACAGGTAAGAAGCTTCTTCATAATGCTTTCAAAGTATTCAACCAGACCAAGTCTTGAAGAACAACCAGTACTAAAATGTTTGAACCTCTCACCAGGCAGTAGCTGTGATGAAGGACACCAGAAACGTCTGTTGTTCCAAAGAGTCACCTGGTCCAACTCCTCTGCAATGAAAAGGGACAACTACAGCTAGGATCTCCATCCAGCCTGACCTCAATTGTCTCTAGGGATGGGGCATCCACCGCCTCTCTGGGCAACCTGTGCCAGTGCTATATTCCTCTTATGATCTGCATCCTCTCAGCACTGCTTCCTTGCCCAGAGTCTTAGGTGGCTACCATTTAATTAAGGAATAAATTCACCACATTTAGCACCTTTCTCCCTTTTGACCTCCTAGGACTGATCAGGTCCTGTCTCTGTCATGTCCAATGTGAACTGAATTCTGACATAGACAGAGTAGTGAGGCTGAGAGTAGAAATGTTAATAGTAAGTATTCACAGGGGAGAGTACTTCTGCCTTTTAGTCAAGATATTCAGATGGGGCCCCACAGCAGCAGGGAGCCTGAACTTCTAAGTAAGAAATATGGGATTAACTCCATAACAAACAAGAAAAGATTCTTCAAAAATCTTAAACTCTCAGCTCATGAGCCAAACATACCTCATGTCATTTATTCTCACAGTTAACTTCAGAGAAATATTGTGATAGAAAACCTTCCAAGTCTGCAGAATTGGGCTGTTGGCCAAGCTGAGTGAAATTTCAAAAAGCAGCTTCTCTTCTGCATCTTCAACCCAGAAAGACAGCTGTACTAGGCGAGGTCAGATGTGCCCATCAGTGCCACCATCCTAGTCCTAATGGGATCCCACAGTCCTACCCATAGATAGTAGGTGCAGTGGTCATTCCTTGCTTCCCATGATTAATTGTGGTCCCCCTTTTCATAGACTGAAAGCTTGCAAATGCATGGTATACCTACATAGAATTTAAATTGGTTGGAGGGAGAGAGGGGAACTGGGACAAGTCCATAAGCACTCCATAGTCCAACTTTGCCATGTTCTTGGGAAGAACTCTAACTATATAAAGACATCTTGATAGAATTATAGAATCATCAAAGTTGGAAAAGACTTATAAGATAATCCAATCCAACTGGCCATCTACCACCAGTATTTCCCACTAAACCATGTCCCTCAGTACAACATCTGAACATTTCTTGAACACCTCCAGAGTCGATAATTCCATCAGCTCCTTGGGCAACCCATTCCAGTGCCTGACCACTCTCTTGGAGAAGAAGTATGTCCAACCTGAATTTCCCCTGGTGCAACTTGAGGCCATTCTGTCTTGTCCTATTGCTAGTCACGTGGGAGAAGAGGCTAACTCCCACCTCAGCATAATGTTCCTCGAGGTCGCTTCTGAGCCTCCTCTTTTCCAGCCCGAACTTTTACAGTTCCCTCATCTGCTCCTCATAAGGCCTGTGCTCCTGACTCTTCAGCAGCTCCATTGCCCTTCTCTGGACATGCTCCCAGGCCTCAATGTTTTTCTTGTAGAGAGGGGTCCAAAACTGAACACAGTACTTGAGGTGCAGCCTCAGCAGTGCTGAGTATAGAGGAGACAATTGTTTCCACCTGAATTGTGGGGGAGTTTATTCTGCTCCCTATCCAAGACCTCCAGGCCAGCAAATAGAGTACCCTGAGGATAATTGGTCTTTTTTTTTGTCTTGGACTTTTAAAGATAGACATTGAGAAGGCATTGGGAACCTCAGCCTTTTCCTTGTCCTCAGTGGCCACATTCCCCACTGCACCCAGTACAGGATGAAGGTTCTCCTTAGCCCTCCTCTTACTGTTAATATATTTGTAAAAAAAAAAAAAAAAAAAAAAAAGTTTTTTGTTCTTTTACCCCAACGGCCAAGTAGAGTTCAAATCGGGCTTGTGCCTTTCTAATTTTCTCCCTGCACATCCTAACAACTTCTTTGTACTCTCCTCGAGTTGTCCATCCCTTCTTCCACAGGTGGTAGATTCTCTTTTTTTCCTAGAGCCTCAGGAAAAGCTCCTTTTCATCTACACCAGTCTTCTTCCCTTCCAGCTCATCTTGTGACACAGGGGGATAGCCTGCTCTCGTGCCTTTAAGACTTCCTTCTTGAGGAGCAACCAGCCTTCCTAGAGCCCTTTTTGCCCTTCAGGACTGAATCCCAAGAGACTCTCTCAACCAGTGTACTGAACAGCTTTAGAAAATGTGGAAAACAGCTATGCATAGGAAGAAGCTTGCCAACATTGCTCTCTGCTTCTGACAGTATGGCGAGGGGGGAACTTTTCCACATGGATGAACTCCTCTTTCACTATGTCTTTTATGTTCAGGCATAGAAATGTCTTCAAGATCACGATGTTGTCTTTTAATGCCTCTTCTATCCAACTGTACCTCAGCATGAGTATCTGTTTCAGGCTTACTGTATCCCAAGGCTGATTTTTGTTCCCCGCTTCTGTTTGTTTCTCCTATAGCAGCCTCCAAGACTGCTGCAGAGCCAAGGAATGATGGGCTGTTTTCACAGACTCAAATTTTGGCTTGAAAGAAAGCGGTTCATCATTAGCGCGAGCAGTCTTTAACTCACTTGCTACAGGAATGCTGCTGTGTGCCCGATCTCTGATATCAATTGTAACAGTGGGCACAGTACATCACCCTTTCCTTCCAGCCTTATCCATCTAGATGAGGATAAATCAGTATGTACAAATGCAAAACATAATTCAAGGAATGAATATCCACTCTCACACGCTGTTAAACTTCTTTATTATTTTTTTCACTGTAGAAACTGGGAAATTATATCCCCCTCTTAGTTTCCTTATGTCAGCTTTCCAACATTAGGTTTTAAAGCTTTTTGCTAAAGTTAAAAATGTTCTCCTACCATAAATCCTGTGTCAGCCTCAAAAATACTGACTATTTTTCACTCGCTGAGTTGAGCCTCATTCATGAAGATTGCTTCTGGAACAATGTGACAGATTATGAGTTCTAGCAGGGAAGCCTAAAATAAATCCTAATTGAAGTGCAATAGAGTATGACTCTTTTGAAAAAGAAGGAATAGAGAGAGGCCAAGGTTATTGAATTAAGGCTCCTTCAGGCTTTTTTCGCACTGAGAAGCATAGCTTTGTAAAAAAAACAAACAAAAAAAAACAACCAGTCCCTTGACAAAGTTCAAATGTCATTCTCTTTCTGAAAGAGCATGCAAGTGAAAACTGATTATCACCAAATTGACATTAATAGGGCAGAATTTAGAGAATTAAAGGCTGGAAGGATCATCTCATGAAAGACTAATGGAGTTAAATATCATAGCTAAACATTTACCAATGGGAGCATAACAATCTACAATCTGGGAAGGAAATGTTTACTGAAGAAATAAGAGGATTGGCTCATGCACATGGATACACACAAATAGTAATGAGAGCTCTGTGGACAGTGGGCTCTCTCTTTTCAGCATGAATTGAGATCTCAACATTTGTTTTAATTTACAAGGGCACATTTTCAGCTTTAAATGCTTAATTTTCAGCTTGCTTAATGTTCTTAATTTTCAAAACAAGAGGAGTTGCTCTGAAAGATGGATGGAAACGTGTCATTCTGAAGAAATTGGGCACCAGCTTTGTTTGAATCTTTACCCTTTGTCCTACAAGACATTTAAGTCAGAGCAATGTGAGCCCTTCATTTTGCAGGGCCTGCATTTTTTGCTAGAAGACTTCTATGATAAAATGCTAATATTGTCTAATGAAAGAACTTCAGCTGAATTTTGCAGTTAGCGGTCAACACATACACAGGCATTCTTCACTTTGGAAGCCATTCTTAAAGAAAATGACGGAAATATAATTTTGTAGAATCTAATTGTGGACAAGACACTGAAACCCAAGCCATGTTGCACTGAGATACATTCTAGATTTTGAAACTATCTTTAGCTTTCACAGTCTTGTGAAGAACAAAAATGTGCTACCGATTTATAGCCCCTAAAATCTCAACTAAATGTAGGGCAGCTCAGGAGATTTTTCAGGGCTATCTCACCACTGTGCCATGATAATTTTTTTGACAGTATTGCTTATCATAGGATCATAGAATGGCCTGGGTTGAAAAGGACCACAATGATCATCTGGTTTCAACCCCCTGCTATGTGCAGGGTTGCCAACCACCAGACCAGGCTGCCCAGAGCCACATCCAGCCTGGCCTTGAATGCCTCCAGGGATGGGGCATCCACAGCCTCCTTGGGCAACCTGTTCCAGTGCGTCACCACCCTCTGAGTGGTGCTTTATGCTGACATCAATACAGACTGAAGGAATGCTGATACACAGATGTCACTATCCGGACTACACCTGTGTTGCAGCCACTGCCAAGCACATGGTTACACAAGCTGGAATGTTTCAGTGGTGGGTTAACCTAACCAGGGTTCCAGCCTAATGGAGGGAACTGAAGAGTCTGAGCATCAGATGTGGCAAGAAATGTCCACATCTACCCACAGGAGCTTCTGTAATTCACTTTTTACTCTGCTTACCTTTCAAGTTCTGAAAGATTTCTATGGGGATGAGGTGGAACAGAAAGCAGAGATTCAGAAAAAAAAAGTGGTCTGGATAACCCAGTTTCATTTAATACCAATTTTATGAATTGCCTATTAGAAGGACCTTTTAAAACCCACTAGAAGATTTGAGCTACCTGCCACAACTTTACTTTTAGAACTGGCATTTCTTGACATTCATTCATGTGCAGGAAAGCCAAGCTCATGGCTTTCAAACAAAGAAAGCCAAAGCAGCACAGGAATGTTTTGCTTCACCAGTGCGTGCACTTGGATATTCCTTTAGGACAGAGCTCAAAGAGAAATGTGAAGATACTTATATCAGATAGATAGGGCTTTCTATTGCTGTCACTGATAAAATCAGTTGAAACTGAAACACTGGGCCAAAATTATGAATCACTGTCTAAAAACATTACATCACATAAGAGAAAGTGAAATTATGCATCTTGAAATACAAACATTGCTTTTAGCTTCCCTTATAAAATGCTCTGTTGTATGCACACCCCACATTTTCAACTCTCAACCCACTTCAGATGTTTAGATGAAAAACAATTGTGGTTATAAATAGTGAACCACATTTGCCCAAGAACAGAGAAACGATCTCTTGGATAAAATTAATTGTGAAAATGAACTCCTATAGTGTAGTGGCATATTGATTTTGTCTCAGATCCCTTTTCTCTTTCAGGAATCAAATGGAAATCCATCTCGTGCCCTTGCTCCCATGACTGTCAGAATCCAGGTTGCCCTGGAGACACAGCGTCAGACTTGCAGAAGCAGAGCAGAGGCATCGGCCCTGCGGCCCTCCAGGGACTGTGCTGCTGAAATTCTTCTGCAGGCCTCCTTTGACCCTCATGAGCTTGCAGACAAAGAGAAGCAGCAAAGTATTTGTAACACGAGATGCTACTATAAATTAAACACTTACTAATGACAAATCAGAAGGATGAATTTAAAAAGCTAGCTTCCTATTTCTCTGCATGCCTGTGGGTAAAGCTAGTGATGTTTTTTAGCAGCACATCCACAGGCACTGTGTATTTAATACAAGAAAAGCAGCAAAAGCTCTTGCTCTTGTGAAAACGTGATACCAGATAGCAATTAGTAGCATCCCGGATACAAGAATATTCACAGTAAAGACAGGCCTTAAATCTACATACATTTCTAAATAAGCCATTCATCTGGAAACACTGGGTAGTATCTGCTGGAAACAGAAAGTAGAACAAGTCTGCCTCACAGGATGAGCTTGCAGTCCATCCGCAGAGGGATGCAAATCCCTCAGCAGGTCAATACATTATTTCCTCCGTCACATATAGGATTTGCTGTTCCTGCCACTGCACTGTCCTGCTAAATTACTGAACAGGAGGCTGCAGCTCAGAGAGGACGTAGGCTCTCTGAGAACAAAAGCCTGGTGCACATGACATCAGTGTGCACACATACACACGCTGAGCCGTGGGACAGATGAGCGCAGCGCAGCTCCCTCTCTGCATCACCCAACAGCAAATGGAGCATGGAGTGGAAATGAGGACGGCAGTGAGGGAATCCAGGAATACTGACTTGTTTGTTGTGTAGGGTAGGCATTAGGAGCTCCCGCAGAAACCTGGAAAATGGAAATGGGTTAGAGGAAAAAAGTTTCACGCTGTGGCTGGAATTTAAAAAACGGCATATGCATACAATGGAAAGGAACAATGGTGCTGCTCTGCAGAGAATGGACCCATAGTCTCTGCGGGGGGATTGTGAGTGGTGCTGCACAGAAAGACAGCATTGGGAAGAGTTAAGCATGAGGAAAAGAAGGAGGGAGGCAAAAAAAGGTAGCTTCAGAAACCACGTTACAGCTGGGAAAGAGACACCAGAACTGTGGCGGTGCTGCATCACCCTTTTACAGAAATAAAAAATAAAACCTTTCTCAAACATATCTCATACGCTCCATTTTGATATATAAATGCAATTAAAGAGACCCGTGTTCAGCACTGACAGTAGCAAAAAATGTTAACTGCACAGTAATACCTACCCAAACCAATATTCATTGTGATCCTGTATTTGCGCTCTCCTCAGGGCACACCACAGTCATAATTAATAATGCTATTTAATAACTTAATAATGGGGCAGAGGCAGCTAACATATTCATGGGTGAAGTTAATGAATGAGATCAGGTCAATAGGAAGGCACAAACAAACAGTTCATGAAGTTTTTTAGGAGCTTCCCCAGCAGCAGTGAATCAGGTATGATCTGCTTGAGACCTATAGTGAGCAGCAGTAATATATAGTGTATATATGGATGTATGTAATGTATAGTGAGCAGTAATAAATATGAGTAAATAAAAATCCTTCTATACATATGCAAAATAATGTTTTTCTGCTTTTTATCATGACTTCGCTTTAAGCTTTATTATTATTAATTTTTAATCAGAAATAAATGTGTTATTTTTGGCCGTGACTCTGCCTGATACACAAATCAACCTGTTTGGAAACTCAGTATTATTATTATTATTTATTTATTGGAGTTCTCCACCTCAGTGATCTATATACAAAAGCCTGCTTCCTGTCTTGACAGGTTTTCAGTGTAGGTTAATTTAGTCCAAAAGAACTAATGAACAAAGACTGTGCCATCAATTTGCCTTCTAAAAGGTAAAGCCTGTGGTGTTTCTTCTCATTCCCACACTCTGCCCTGCTTGCATAGTCTTACCATGACCTGTAAACGGTATTTTTCTAAACAGAAAAAGTCTTTGCTGTTGTTTTTAAGCAAGTAGCAACAAGCCAGGGCTTACCATCACTATTAAGTTACTGTTACTGTGCTGTTTGAGCATTTGAACTGTGGTAACTAGCATGGCCTCAAGGTCTTTTTACTCACTACAAAGCAAAATGCATTAGTATAAAACCATCTTGGAGGTGAGCTGGGCTAACAGCAGGCACGTGGGTACCTGTAATGTGCTTCAGCAGCTGAGCAGTATCTTGTAAGCTGAGTAACTCCACTGCTTTTGATTGCATGCTCTCAATCCACCTGGGGAGAAGATTAGGAGAAGGAAACTGACAAGCTCTGTCAGAGCTGTAGGTGCAGGGACTGAATGAAGGCAGCATGCTGCTGCTGCCTCCATACTTGAAACAGCAGAAGGGAAGATGTCTGCATCACTCCTCTGCTACATCAATCAGTGCCCATAAAGTGGTTCACACTGAGATGCTGGGGCACAGGGGCAGAACTGAAAGCGGGTTGCTATTCTTTAGCCCAGTGCATCAAGTCTTGAAGTGTACTTATATCATTTTATACTTGGAATAAGTTGATAATACACATATATACATACATGCAATACATATACATGCCATGCACAATTAGCTGCCATGCAGTAACATGCTTGGTAGCAGAGTGTTGTTCCTCTTGGATCTTGAACATCCAGTCTGACCCCAGCTGTGAACATCACCACAGTGAATTTACAGAAACCAAGAATGATGAAAATCATGGTGAGGTTTTTATGAGGTAACTGGATCTTTATTCTGAAGTACTGTGGTACTATAGTAGAAGGGGGATGATATTTCTAATAAAGTAGGAGAGCTGGAGGAAATATTTTTAGAATATAGTTACAGTCAGAGGGCAATACACTCAGTGCCAAGTCTTTCTCTAACAAGTGCCATTCAGAAGTGAAATAAAACCTTTTAAAATATCCGTTCTCGCAGAGGACAAGGAAACTTTCAATTTTGTCAGTTCTGAATCACAGCCCAACAAAATGAAAAATAGATTTCTCTTCAAGCACCTATATTGGAATAACGTGGCAGATGAAGACACAGGCAAAAGTGCTGTACAGTGCTTTGCAAAATTCTGTTTGAAAGCCCAAATACACACAGCAGCCAAGGATGGAAGAGCAAAGTGAGCGAGCACTGACCTCTAGTGGACAAAACACCACCGAACTTGAAGAGAATGGGAAGTCTCACTGCGTACCAAAAACTATCACACAGAAGCACAGTATTAGAGAATGCTTTGTGTTGAAAGGGATCTTAAAGCCCATCCAGTTCCAACCCGACTGCCATGAGCAGGGACACCTCCAACTGCATCAAGCTGTTCAAAGCCCAGTGCAATCTGGTCTTTCAACATCTGTTGCAGTATCTAGAGGCAAATTTTCTATGGCCATAAGAAAACAATGCACACTTTGAATTTATTAGGAATATAAGAGTGTCAACTGCTGGTCAGTAAAATTACTAAGGCTATATTCTCTCTCATTTTTTTTTTAATGTTTATTAAATAACTTGGCACTACAGAACTATCTAAGTGAACATTAGCAGAGCACAACTGATTTAAAGAAAAAATCCTCAGGAGACATGAACATACATGCGATGTTATCTAGCTTATATTAAGTCTTAGTCCTGTTTTTTTTTTTTCCAATTAAAAAGTGTTCAAATGAATAACATGAAATTGTTATTCATTTGGAACACAATAAATGAAAAAATTAATATGTTTGCAATATCTTTGCCAAGGGATCTTGCTTCTGTCCTACCTTCAAGTTATTTTCTTTAAGTACCTTGGAGCATTTCCTTAAAATAATCCAAACAAAAACAATCCCAGGCACATAATTTCATAATGTGAACCTTTTGCTGAAATTACTACAGTGGAGTGTAACCCAAAGAGTTAATATAGGTTTCCTTTTCTTCATTAGTAATGTCAACCTTAAATGCATTCAGAAGACTAATCCAGAAGCTAATTAAGACTTTGGTGGCTTTTTTTGGTGTGTTTTTACTACCTTAAGATAGTGAGGTTTGTGGGAAATATTTGGTCAAGAAGGCAAGATAACAGGGGCTTGCATCTGGCTGGGAACGTGCACCTGGCATTACAGAAGTGCTTCATTACTGTTGTGGATTGTCCTTGTTTCCTTCTGAATTATTGGCTCCATAAACAAGGCAGCCCTCTTTCCTCAGAATGGCAAAGAAGGGAAGAAACAGGAGAATCTCAAGTCCTTTGTACTTCCCATTGCAAGTTCGTGAAACAAAGATGGAAGAAATTCTGTGAGGAGAGCACGAGGCAAACAGACTTACTGTCTAAATAATACTTCATATTATGGGGTACTATGTCAGTCTTTGATTGATATGAAACCGATCTGTGTACCGAAGTTAGTGCCATCACGAAAGTGAGAATAAAATTTATCAGGGTGGCATGCAGTACAGAAAGTGATGTTTTGGTTCTGGTCTGTGACAGAATCATCTTGGATGTTCTCAGGAAGAATCCCACCACTCTCCAGAAGAATCCTTCAAAAAAGACAAACAGAAAAAAAAAACTTTTTTTTACATCTCCACATTTAATGGGAATGGTTTTAAACTGAGACTGGGGAGGTTTAGGTTAGATATTAGGAGGAAGTTTTTCACCCAGAGGGTGGTGAGGCACAGGAACAGGTTGCCCAAGGAGGCTGTGGATGCCCCATCCCTGGAGGCATTCAAGGCCAGGCTGGATGTGGCTCTGGGCAGCCTGGGCTGGTGGTTGGTGACCCTGCATATAGCAGGGGTGTTGAAACCAGATGATCATTGTGGTCCTTTTCAACCCAGGCCATTTTATGATTCTATGATTCTGTAATTCATACTAGTCAGAAAGAAACTCAAGCACCAACTGAACTAATTGTGCTCACATTGTGGTCAGGACTTTTATTCGTTTTTCTTTTTTCCAACATTAGACTAAAAGGATTGCTTTTCTGCAGCCATTAGAAACACTTAATTTGAAAAAGAAAAAAAAAAAAGTATATCCAAAAGATATCCAAAAGCTAAAAGTATGACAGCAAAATAATAGTTGAATCCTAGCAAAGTTGAATAGATGCTTTCATTGAAAAGGTATAATTTGTTGACCTGCAAAGTACTAGAGTACTTTAAAGTACTTTAAGATGGAGAGGACCCTCACCCTAATACTGCTGGGCAATGTTATTTTGATAACCAATGTGGAATTAGCACTATGAGTTCTTTTGCTTTCATATCTAGTTTACTCAGCACAAAATAGCCAAAATAAAAAACCTATTTGCCATGGAAATGCACTCTGCAGACTTACCGTGTTGCTCTTCTAATATCAATATATGGAGCTGCAGAGTTGAACTGTCGCACACACTGTGGATCAATTCTGTAAAACTCTTCTGCTGATTCACGAGGAAGTTTATAGCAGCAAGGTCCTACAGATGGACCCAGGACCACAAGGATGTCTTTCACATTACAGCCGTATTCAGATACCATAGCATTTACTGTGGCCATGGAAACTCCTAACAGTGTGCCTTTCCATCCTGTGAGAAATGAGAGTGTGAAAAAAAAAATCTAAATTTTCTCTTCAACTTTATATTGAGTAAAAGTATGCTATTATTAAAGATCCAGCAAAAGCAGTGTTTAAAAAATAAACAGCTATCAGGTTTTATATGATGATGTGGTATAATGATTACATCATCATTTTATGGAGATGTAAAGCGGAGAGAAAAGTTTGCATTAGGATTCCAGAATTCCTTCTTCCAAGTGTCCTACTTTGGCAACTAGAACCTACCTTACAGCTCCTCTGATCGCGCAACATTTAAAGCAGCTGAGGGAGCTGGGATTGTTCAGTCTGGAGAAGAAGAAGCTTGGGGGAGACCTTATTGCTCTCTATAACTACCTGCAGGGAGGTTGTAGTGAGCTGGGGGTCAGCCTCTTCTCTTGTGTAACTGGTGATAGGACGAGAGGGAAGGGCTTCAAGCTGCACTGGGGAGATTCAGGCTGGATGTTAGGAAATGCTGCTTCTCTGAAGGAGTGGCCAGGCACTGGAATGGGCTGCCCAGGGAGCTGGTGGAGTCACCGACCCTGGAGGTGTTCAAGGAACGTTTGGATTTTGTGTTGAGGGACATAATTATTACAGCTATGAAATAGCTCAGTAAACAACCTATTCTCAAAACTAATCTTTGTCAAGATAAATAGTCAACAGGCAGAGGTCTAAACTGTAATGTAAACTTTCATCCATTTATTCTCTGTGTACTTTCAGTTGCTAATTTGTAAATCTTTGTCCAAATTTCCCTTAACAGGGATCTTCTAGTTATTTTGATCTCTGTGATTTAAAGTCCTTACCAGAATGAGCAGCACCACAGACTTTTCTGACAGGATCAGCAAACAGCAATGGTATGCAATCAGCCCCTGGAGCTGCTATTGTAACACCTTTCTGATTCGTAACTATTCCATCATAGCTGTCAGGCTCTGTCTTTCCCATAACACACACAGCATTCGCATGATCAGTCTGTCAAAATAAAAGCACAATATGCACAGTGGTGAGACAGTAAAAAGCATTCTGAGCAATGCAGGTTGCTCATGGTTTTGGTTGGGATTTTTCTTGCATAGAAAAATCTCTTCTGCACTAACTGCTACGCATGGAAATCAGGCACGTTCTTGTTCAAATGCCATGCAGATGTATCTTAGGAGTAGAGAGACACTGAAGAAGTGGTATTGTCTGTTTGGTTGTTTTTTTTAAGAAAACCTGCATTGATTGTTTATCTCATAATTCTACTCTGTGGTAAATCAAAAGTTAGAATATATTTGGAAGAAACAATGCTGCTGCTCCATATTGTACTAATGGCTGACAGTCTGGATGGCAATTTCCTCATTTAAAGTGCCAGCATAAATGTTTTAATTGCCTCCATTTGTGCCTCCAAACGGTTCCAGGTATACTGAACACCTCTCCAGGTAAAAGCAAACCGTGGCCTAAATGAAGTCACACCCCCATTGAGTGCTGCTGTACCAGACATGCTAGAACTCCAGTATGAACTGGAGTCAAAAGAAGCTAGGTGGTATGCCACCATTGACATTGCTAATGCCTTCTTTTCCGTCCCATTGGCTGCGAAATGTAGACCACAGTTTGCTTTTACCTGGAGAGGTGTTCAGTATACCTGGAACCGTTTGCCCCAGGGGTGGAAACACAGCCCAACCATTTGCCATGGGTTAATCCAAGGTGTCTTGGAACAGAATAATGCTCCTGAGCACTTGCAATATATTGATGATATTGTGGTGTGGGGCCATACAGCAGCAGAGGTTTTCAAGAAAGGAAAACAGATAATCCAAATTCTTTTGAAAGCTGGTTTTGCCATTAAGCGTAGCAAGGTGAAGGGGCCTGCCCAAGAAATCCAGTTCTTAGGTATAAAATGGCAAGATGGGCGTCGTCACATCCCAGCAGATGTGATTGACAAAATCACAGCTATGTCTCCGCCCACCAATAAGACAGAGACCCAATCTTTTTTGGGAGTTGTGGGCTTTTGGAGAATGCATGTCCCAAACTACAGCCACATAGTGAGCCCCCTCTATCAGGTAACACGGAAGAAGAATGATTTCTCATGGGGGCCTGAGCAGCAGCAGGCTTTTGAGCAGATAAAACAAGAAATAGCCCGTGCCGTGGCCTTGGGGCCTGTACGGACGGGGCAGGATGTGAAAAACATCCTCTACACTGCTGCTGGAGAGAAAGGTCCCACCTGGAGTTTGTGGCAAAGAGCCTCAGGAGAGACCCGAGGCCGACCCCTGGGATTTTGGAGTCGAGCATATAAAGGGTCTGAGGAGCACTACACTCCAACTGAGAAGGAGATCTTAGCCGTGTATGAGGGGGTTCGAGCGGCTTCTGAAGTAGTTGGGACAGAGGTTCAGCTTCTTCTAGCACCTCGCTTGCCAGTAATAAACTGGATGTTTAAAGGACAGGTTCCCTCCACCCATCATGCTACTGATGCCACTTGGAGTAAGTGGATTTCATTAATTACACAATGAGCTCGAATGGGAAAACTTAGCCGTTCTGGAATCCTAGAAGTGATCATGGACTGGCCAGAGAGTAAAAAACTTGAAACATCACCTACAGAAGAGGTATCACGTGCTAAAGAGGCACCACCATACAATGAGCTACCAGAAAATGAAAAGGAATTTGCCCTATTCACAGATGGATCATGTCGTATTGTGGGGAAGCATCGCAGATGGAAAGCTGCTGTATGGAGCCCCACACGACGAGTTGCAGAGGCCACTGAAGGCAAAGGAGAATCAAGCCAATTCGCTGAGGTAAAGGCTGTTCAGCTGGCTTTAGATGTGGCTGAACGAGAGAAGTGGCCAATGCTTCATCTTTATACGGATTCATGGATGGTGGCAAATGCCTTATGGGGGTGGTTGCAGCAGTGGGAACATAATAACTGGCAACGAAGGGGTAAACCTATTTGGGCTGCTGAACTGTGGAAAGACATTGCTGCCCGAATAAGGAACATTGTTGTAAAAGTGCGCCATGTAGATGCACATGTGCCTAAAAGTAAGGCTACTGAGGAACATGAGAATAACCATCAGGTTGATCGAGCTTCCAAAATTGAGGTGGCTCAAATAGACTTGGACTGGCAGAACAAAAGTGAATTATCCCTAGCTCGGTGGGCCCATGAGACTTCAGGTCATCAAGGAAGAGATGCAACATATAAGTGGGCCAGAGACCGAGGGGTGGACTTAACCATGGACGCTATTGCTCAGGTTATTCATGACTGTGAAACATGCGCCATAATTAAACAAGCCAGGAGGATGAAACCTTTTTGGGGGGAAGGGCGATGGCAAAAGTATAAATATGGAGAGGCATGGCAGGTTGATTATATCACCTTGCCACGATCTCGCAGTGGTAAGCATTATGTACTTACCATGGTGGAAGCAACCACTGGGTGGCTCGAAACATACGCAGTACCCCATGCTACCGCCCGAAACACCATATTAGGTTTGGAAAAGCAAATCCTGTGGCGGCATGGCACTCCAGAAAGAATTGAATCAGATAATGGTACTCATTTCAAAAACTCTCTCGTAACCACTTGGGCCAAAAATCATGGCATTGAGTGGATTTACCATATTCCCTATCATGCACCAGCTTCTGGTAAGATTGAACGATTCAATGGGTTGTTGAAAACTATGTTGAAAGCAATGGGTGGCGGAACATACAAAAACTGGGAGAACCATTTAGCAGAAGCCACCTGGTTGGTCAACACCCGAGGATCTAGTAATCGTGATGGTCCTAACCAATCCAGCTCCCTACGTACCATGGAGGGAGATAAGGTTCCTGTAGTACACATAAAGAGCGTGTTGGGAAAAGCAGTTTGGGTCCTTCCAGCATCTGGAAAGGGCAAACCTCTCCGGGGTACTGTTTTTGCCGAGGGACCTGGGTGCACTTGGTGGGTGATGGACAAAAATGGGAATGTCCAATGTGTACCACAAGGAAATTTGATGCTGGGGGAGTGCCGCCAATGATTACTTGTATATATATATATAGGTAGAGTCTCAGAATTTTTTTTTTGTTGTTGTTGTTATTGTTGTTTGTTTATTTTGTTTTTCTTTCCTCCTTGGACGAATGTCCGATTAGGTACAAGACTTAAGATAGAGTGGATTAATGTTTAGGAAACACTTTCTATATACCTTAATTAGGCATTCTGTAGGCAAGTTCTCCATCTGGGCTCTATATCGTGCACTGGCCATGCATGTGTAGAGCACACATGGAAAGAAATTTAAGTCAAAAGGAGATCTGCTGTGGTGGTTGAGAAAGGATGAGTGCACCTTGATGTGGGGGACGCCCTACTAGCGCTGCCTTTCTCCTCCACCGCTGATATGTTTTCCTTTTTTTTTTCTGACATTTTTTCTTTTTGCCATTTCCTCGAAATTAATAAATAATAGTAAATTAGGTTATAGAGTTTTGTTCTCAACTTAGGTAATTATATGGAATAAACATAAAATAATGTAATGATGTAGAATAAGGGGTGGAATGTCATGGTTTAATACTTTTGTAATTTTGCTATCAGTATTCCACATCACAACATCATGTAAAGTATGGATAGTTCACAGAAGAAAACTACATTTCCCAGAGGACATCACGGTCAGGAGATAAGTCACGGGACCAGGACAGTATATAATCTCACTCCCGTGACTGAAATCTCTCACTCTCCCGGATCATCGGAGCGTGGGGTGCCTTCCAGCCGTTTCGCCTAAAGCTTACAGTAGGCCTTTCGGTTTTTGGGACTCACTCTCTCTCTCTCTTTTGCTTAATTACAATTATATTGTATTATATTGTATTATTCTGTATTCTGATATAGTATTTAGTAAATAAGTGTGCCTCCTTAGATCGCTGCCGCTGTTTTCTTTTCCCCTTCCCTTTTGGGCCAGCGGCCCTTTTGGGCCAGCTGCCCCCCTGTCACGGGCACAGGTAGATCTTGCTTAACCCGCGCCACTGTGTTTTGCAGGTTCTTGCTTAGAAAGATAGAAGTAATACCTGCACTTTTAGCCAGTGATATATGAAGGAAGATTTGATTATTTTACATAAACCCATTGGTTGATAAGATACCTTGACTCTGTGAAAGTTCTCTGGATTAAATCCTGCAGCATTAGCAAGCCTGCGGAGGTTTTCTTTAACAACAGCTTGTGGATCCCTCCGCTTAGAACTGCTGAAAAGATTGCAGGAGCTTAGAGTTGGTATGTAGGAGATCCCACCTGTCCTTGTGGTGAATCCATGTAGGAAGATGTCATCTGACAAAGCAAGACAGACAACAAGCAATCACTTTCAACACAAGACCAGTCCAAACATTACATGGCTTTATACTGAAGAGAACTGAAATCAGACAAAGAAGTTCAGTGCTGCTTTACCTCTTATTCAATTCTGCCATTTAAATTCTCCCTCTCATTCATAATCATAATTCTCTGAGAGGTTTGAGGAGATGGAAGCCTGGCAGATGTTGCCCGAGGTGTTGTGCAAATCCAAGAGAAGAGGCAACTCACTCAGGAAAGGAGAACAGATTTTTAAATCAACATTTAACATTAAAAATGTTAAAAATGCCCCATCCCTGGAGGCATTCAAGGCCAGGCTGGATGTGGCTCTGGGCAGCCTGGTCTGGTGGTTGGCGACCCTGCACATAGCAGGGGGGTTGAAACGAGATGATCATTGAGGTCCTTTTCAACCCAGGCCATTCTATGATTCTATGATTTAAACGTGGCAAATGAAGTATCAGTTCTCAAGACTTCAAGAATCTCAAACATCTTTTTGAAGCACAGTGGAAGGATCAAGAATTTCTTTCATTATTGGTAAAGCCCTCTGTTTTTACAGTGTGGAGCCTTTATTGTGATATCCCATCCAAAAGGAATTGCTGGGTTTCATGACGGGGTGAGGGTTCTGCATGGCAAAGCTGAATCCAGAAAGAAAGCCCCAGTACCAGTATTTGCTATCTTGATAGCTGACAAGCTTAGTGACATAATCAGAGTTAAGTTCTGAAATATCTTTTATGGAGTTTGATGAAAGCCACGGAAAAAAACTTGAAACATAATGAAGGCAGATGGCTTTAAGTAACCTGTGTTCCTTTTATTTCCTGGATCACTTCAGACACATTTTTAAGGGAAACACGGTTCCAAATTTTTCCAGTAGGAAACCTCTTAGCTTTCCTCTGAACCAAAAGACCCTGTAATTGTTTGAGAGACATGATGCAGTAAGCTGGGCCATGTCATAGCAGGGACACTGAGCCATGAGTCTGATTAACCAGGCATGCATGAGGCTGCAGACCGGGGAAAAAGTCCTACTCTGCCTTCCCAGAACATGACAGTAACTCTCAAAGCATGTAATTCCCAGATAGAGGGGAAGGGATTTTACTCTCTGCAAAAATGCTCTCATTAGACCTAGGCCTCTCTCTCCTCTGACCATGTTCTGGAAAAGACTTGCAGGTCTTTTTACTGTATTTGCACTGTCACTTCCCCTCTTACAGAAATGATACAGTATTACAGTACCACATGGAGATATTTGCTGAGGTATTTCCACATCATACCCATTTTGCAATACCCTTGAAGAAATACTTTCTACATAAAATCTGTTAGCTGGGCTAACACTGTACCTGGAATTAGGGAAGATTTGAGGATGGTGAGCTCCCCCTTCAGGCTTGGCAGGCTTTCCAAGTGCATCTGAATCTCACTTTGGATGAGTGCCACGTCCTGTGTAGAAACTGTTTGCTCTTCACTCTTCGGTCCAATTATCTGCAGGTTATTACAATCAGATGCCGCCTTTAAATCTTCAAATTCAAACTGGTAGACTGCAGTAAAGAGGTGGGCTATATATACTTTCATTAATTCTTTCCTTAGGGAGGGGAGAATAACTTTAATGACGCTTAAGTCCTTTTCATCAAGTATTTGTTTAACAGTGTACAACACAGCAGCTGTAGTCTGAGCACATACCACCTCAAGTCCTTCCTTCAGACTCTGGAAATCTCTCAGAGATGGAAACAAGGATTCTTGTTCACCTTTCCTTTCACTCTCTGGCATCTGGCAGCACATGACATAAACAAATGGAGCAGGAGTGGAAGAGCACTTCTCAATAGTTTCCAGGGTGTTACGCAGTACTCCTTGAATGTCATTGCGCAAGCTGGCTGGCAGGCTGAACAGATCAATCAGCACTGCTTCCACCATATTCCTGGCTACTTAAAAATTCCTACAGGTAGCAAAAATAAAAATAAAATTAAAATAAATAAATAAATAAGCAAAAAGCAAAAAAAGGAGGGAGGAAAGGCAAGATGACACCTTCAGTTTAAATGCAGTTATGTTGTTCAAGCAATGCATTTACTGGTAACTTGTAGATAACGTGAAAGAGCAATAGTACTTTTCTTAGATTTTCGATAAAAAGATAATGCAGAAGTATAGCAGCAAAATAAGTTTATGACAGAAGGAAGGGATGCCACCCAAGGGGACCTGGGTAACCTTGAGAAGCAGGCCCACTTGAACCTAATGAAATTCAACAAGGCCAAGTGCAAGTTTTTGCATTTGGGTTGCAGCAATTCTACATGTGTGTACAGACAGGGAGAAGAACTCCTTGAAAGCATCCCAACAGAGAAGGACTTGGGGATTCTGGTGGATAAAAAAGATGAAGTAAGCCAGCAGTGTGCATCTGCAGCCCAAATCCAGGCTAACTGTATCCTGAGCTACATCAAAAGAGGATTGACCAGCAGGATAAGGGATATTATTGCTCCCCTCTGCTCTACCCTCATGGAGTTATGTGTCTGATCTGTGTCTGATCTGACCTGGAGCCCCCAACATAAGAAAGATGTGCAGCTGTTGGAGCAAGACCAGAAGAGGCATGAAGATTATCAGAAGGCTGGGGCACCTCTCCTATGGAGAAAAGCTGAAGGAGCTGGACTTGTTCAGCGTGTAGAAGAGAAGTGTCCAGGGAGATCTCATTGCCTAAACAGAAAGGAGATGGAATTTTTACATGGGTAGATAGTGATAAGAGAAGGGAGGACAGTTTTAAACTAAATGAAGGGAGCTTTAGGTTGGATGTTAGGAGGAAATTATTTACTCAGGATGGTGAGGCCCTGGGGCAGGCTGCCCAGGGAAGCTTAGGGTGCCCCATCCCTGGAGGCACCCAAGGCCAGGTTGGATGGGACCCTAGGCAGCCTGAGCTGGTGGCTGGCAACCTTGCCCATGGCAGGGGGCTTGGAACTGGATGGGCTTTAAGGCCCCTTCCAACCCCAAGCCACTCTCTGATACTGTGATTCTACGAAAACCACAGGAAATTGAAATTATTTTACATACTTTTTAGTTTGTCTACCATCTCACCTACCCAAGTTTTATCTGGGATCAGAGATGAAAAAGGATTTGTCCTTAACATTAGACTTATTGAATCACTTAACACACATCAACATACTGATCTCCTTGATCTCTGATTGTTGGGACCTTCTGTGAGAGGAATCAAACAGGGAGGTTTTCACAATTTAAACTTGCTGGGACGGGAGGAGTTTCAAGAACAGTTTTTTGGAGGCACTTCATACATTTGCTGTTGAGGTGAAGCTTGTATCTGATACCTCTACTGGCAGTATTAGTGTTCCTAATACAGCTGCATGTTTTCTGCTCACAAGATACTTCTGCCCTTTCGCATCACCAACAGCATCAATTTGCTCATTTCTGACTTCTGCTTTGGGGTTATATGTTAGGCATAGTTCTTCTTCTCAGGACACATAGGAACTCAGCACAGGATACTGAAACTTTACGAAGCAACGCAAGAAATAAACAATTTTCCTGTTTCAGTTTTTGCTAGCTGCTATCATCTTGTAGTACATGGCTTGTCTTGTGGATTGTGAGATACTTTATTTATTTATTTATTTATCTATTTATTGGTAGCTTACTTGTACAGAGATGAACTGTTCATGAACACAAATTACTAGTTTACAGGAACAAAGAATTTGAGTGTTATGAGTCTTTAAACTTAATGTTCTACTACCAGAGCCATATATACCAGCTAATGTTTGGGACTCTTCTCCTGCCCCAGTTCCTCATTTTCCTCTAACTACACACTCTGGCTTCACAGTATTTCATTATCAAGCAGAACATGCAGTGCCAGTGTGTACTTGAGGCCTATCACCATGGGACATTTGGTGCCCTTCCTGGCATTTTGTGGTTGATAGTGGACCCTAGTTCCTACACTCAAATGAGAGGTCAAATACTCTTCTTGTTTTAATGGATTGTTTATTCAGAGCAGGTTTTACAGAAAACATCCTTCGTTTTCTTCATTGTTCTTTCCTCCAGACTGGAAGAAAAACAATCCTGACTGAAAATGGTGTTTTCCTTTCTGCGAACTGAACACTTACAAAGATTAATTAGAGACTATCAAAGCTGGTGAGCTGAAAGTATCAAAATGTGACAGCAGATAAAAGCATCTGCCAATGAATTTACCACTCTTGATTTTGCTCAGGCTATTATTTACACAGAACTGATCACAGACTTTAGAGAAAACAGCTTGCTCAGGAAACAGCGTAAAAGGAGTTCCATGTTAAATATCGCAACTTGGGAAATCAGGAGATTTCCTTCCTTACCCTGGCACTCTCTGTGGGAGGTCGATAAGAGTATGACATATTGCAAATTGCCCCAGCAAAGGCAGTACATCAGAAGGGTGTGGTAGAAAAATAGATTACTGCTCCACTTCAGATATGTCAATAGAGGAGAGTTAAGTAGAGCTCATGGCCGTCCTCATGCTTCCCCATAGAAATACCACCAAAGAAAGGTGGAAGGAAAGTGTTTGCTGAAGGAGAGGTAACTGCCTGCATAGTTATTAAGCCATCTGTGTATTATCAGAAGTGTGCAGAGGCAGTTATTGAGATGTACACAGAAGCAATGGGGCTGATTCACCCTCCAAACCTTCCAGTTTTGTAGCAGAGGCCTACTGTTTTGCAGCAGCATCAGAAGTACATTTGCTTAGAGTTATAGTAGAACTTCATGATTGCTTTCTAAGTCCCCCAAACAAAATCCTACTGAAAATACAGGCTGTCCAAACCAAAACAATGTTTTGGCTTATCAGAAATGCATTCCTGATTATTCAGGTTTTAAGCAACACGCTCTCCACTCCCAGTGTTCCATGGAAAGTCACACTGCACGTAACTGCATGAAATGTATTTAAAAACGGAGTCATGCATTTCTGTACCCAACGTAAGACAAATACTTGCACCAAGTTCAAGTCAAGGCCACTTGTTAACTGTTTCACTTACCCTCTGAATCTCTGTCCGCACAAAAATTTGGACAGTAAAATGATCCTCTGGCACAGACTTCAAGAAAATATAATGAAAAATGATATATGAGGAGAGGAGATGGAGAGTGACAGAGAAAGGTAAAGGTAATATAGAAAAGAAACTGTAAAGTAAATAAAACCAAGTGGTAGAGACAAGCCAGAAAGATGTATTGCTATTTAGCAATTTTCAAAAAACCCAGATATCTAATTCATAAAACTGGTCTAGACAAGCTTGCTGGCAATTTCCTGCATCTGTTAATCTTACTGGTCACCTTATCTTACAGAAACTCAAAGAAGGAAAGAAATATTTAACACTGGAAAAAAAAAAAAAGATACCCAGAGAAAACAGACCACTAAAGCAATCCAAATGAACAGGTATGTGAGCACAACTGCACCAAAATTTCAAAAACAAAGAACTAAAAAGGAAAAAAAAGTCATAAAAACCTCTCATCTTTGATTAAAATATTCTGCTTCTCTTAACTTAGGAGTATTTAGGAAAAGTGGAAGAAACAAATCACCACTTAGAATGAAAATACTGAAGTATATGCAATTTTCATCAGTAAACTCACGAGTTTAAAGCACAGGAATTTACTTACACAGGCAGAAAGTTCTTTCAACCTCTTGAAAGTTATCATCTGATGTAAGCACACATTGCCAGCTTTATATATATAATATCTCACAGTCAGTCCTGCAGCTGATTTGCACAAAGTGGAAATTCCTATTCTAGGTAAGATCGGAGGGGGAACCTGTATTTCTTCTTCATGATGAGACCCTGCTCTGTTGCTGTCACTGGGCACAGGAAGTAACAAACTGCACTGAAAAGCACCACTGTGATTCAGTGCCTGGCTAGCACTAAGCCCGGAAGCAGCATTAACCCCACCATGAAACCCACTTCTGTCATCACACCTAACTCATTAGCATTGCACAACCTTGGATTCAGAACTGCATGGCACACCAGAGCAGAACAAGAATACAAAGAAGTTAAGGAAACACTTGTGCAGACCGGGAGGTTCCTCTTCTAAGGAACATGTAAGGCAAGGCACATGCAGCTGCATGTTCCAGCCAAGGATTTGTCAGTCAGTAAAGAAAAAGCACATTCAGCAGGACTCAGGGGTTATGAGAGGCCAACTCTCAGCCACAGCCTGCAACATGGAAGGCAGCTTGGCATCGGAGCAGAGGGAAATTTTGCAGAGCTCAGTATAAAGAGTGAGTGTTTGGACAGGGCAATGAAGTGGTCAAAAGGCAAGTGGGGGAAAGAGGAATTTGTATCAGGGTTGTTCCAAGCCATTTGGTAATAAATGTGTTTTTTCAGCTGTGTTAAAATCAGTCATAGCAGATAAGTATATGGCAACTAAAGAAACAAGAAAAAAAAAAAAAAAAAGAAAATATTTTTTCCATGAACAGAGGAATTTGGGAAGTCTGATTTCCTACAAATTGCTCTCCTGTGACTCTTGTATCTCTTTTTCTGCTAGATGCCAAACACTCCTTGGGGGGTCCTCTGCCATTTCTCCTCCCTTTTTCCTTCCAGCGCATACTGGGCAAAGGGAGGAGAGCTCAACTCACCCAGTTTTCTGTCCCAAAGGAAACTGTGGTGGCTGTCTCCTCCTTCGAGTATCCAGGCACCTGTTTTGATGTTATTTGCAGATAATGGCTGTCTTTGAGGCTTTCAGCCCACTGTTAGACATGTATGAAGTAGGATATATTGTAAAAATTAACAGTGTGACTTGACAGGAAGACCAGCAAAACCACTTCCTTTCCTTCAACCAGACTAAGCAAAGGAAAAAAAAACAAAACACAACAAGACACTGCAATTACTAGGGTTACTTTCAGTGCATAGTGCTGAAAAGGGATAAAGAAAAGACTAGAAAACAGCCAAGATAGAAACCACACAATGTCAGGATATAAACAACAAATCGGTGTTACTGCTCCAGCTCTTATGTTGCATTCAGCTTCCACCACCTCAAAAAAGGGATGAAATAAACAGCTGATGGTCAGAGATGAGCTATTGAACTATAAAAATGGTGGGATTTAAGGCTAAAGCTATTTCCCCTGGAATTCAGAGGGATCTATGTGGATGTGACACAAGACTATACATGAAGGAAAGGTTGGCCCTCCCTGGCGGATGGTAGGCCGCGCTTTGGGCGGGAAGGGGCAGCGAGGGCTGAGGTGGCCGTTGTGACGATCTGAGGGGTGGGCAGCACAGCGAGAATGTTTCCTGAGGGGTTGGCACAGGCTTGTTTGGTGTTGGGAGTGTGAAAATGTTTGGGGAGCAGAGTAGAGGAGAGAAGTGATGGTTGGCTGGCCAACAGTGGTGACAGCCCTAAAAGCAGACCGTAAAAGTAGTTTTCTTGTCAAGATCACTAATTTTCAGGCACAGTTCATCCATTTTACATTGAATATATTAGTCCTGAACGTACACTTACTGTCTCATTGCACATTTTCTTCAGAGCTTGGCATTACAACAACACGGTATTTCTCCATTAACGTCTTCTATCTGAAGTGAGACAAAGATAAATATTTTTTTCTAGTCAGTAGTTTTTTGTTTGTTTTTTTTTTGTAGTACTAATTTGTGACTTACAGTCTGACATCTTTTTTTTTTTTTTTTTGTCTTAAGCTAAGAATAATGTAATAAATAACATACAGTTGGTGTATAGTAGTGGCAATGATGTAAATATTCAGGCTGAATATGAAGGTGTGCTCTAAAGACCATTTAGGATTGCTGTATTAAAATACTAAGGACCTACATAGAAGCCAGAAAAAACACTGACATTTCAGTTTATAATATAAATGTTTATATTATATATATATAATATAAAAGTTTATAAAATGTCAGAAGAAAGAGTTCTAATTCTCAGTCACCGGCTTTGAGCATCCACCCACCGGTCCACAAACAAAACAAAACTGTGTATATATATTTGTGTGTATACAACCAAACCAAATTTCCCACAGGAAAGTCCTTATTATTGTTCTCTTACGTTAACAGGAAATAAAACGACGATAAGACAATTCACTTCTGTTTTCACAGGATCACTTGGGTTGGAAGGGACATTAAAGGCCACCCAGGTCCAACCCTGTGCTATGGGCAGTGCCACCCATCAGCTCAGGCTGCTCAGAGCCCCATCCAACCTGGCATTGAATGTCTTCAGGGATGGGGCTTCCTCAGCTTCTGTGGGCAGCTGTGCCAGGGCCTCACTGCCCTTTTACATCCTTTATAGGTCATTCCTTTTGTCTGAAATGGCTCAGGAGAATTATCCTTCACTAACTGAAGTTGTAAAACAAGTTGCTGAGCAGCAGCATTTACAGTCATCAGAGATAGAAAAAAACAAAATCATTCTTTTCCAATTGCAGGTAATAAACCTTCTTTAGAGTTGCCTAATTCATTTAATTTATTCATTAGGTGTGAATGTATTCTGATAAGAAAAGACGAGAACATATTTGATTTTTTTCTAGGTGTTCTGTGGTGTTTAGCCCTTTGGATCATTTGTAAGACTGCACCTTAGCTAAGACTTCCTTAGAGCAAGTTATAGAAGAAGCATTTATTTAATGTCATTTTGAATACAAAACATTGAAATAACCATCCCACAAAATACTCCATTTCAACTTAGAGTTTATTGCATTTATCCTGCTGATTTCTTGAAAAATGAATGGGAGAAAAAAAAAAGAAAAAAAAAAAAAGAAGGAAACTTTGGATAGACTTTCTCAAGACTGTCAATTTTTTTTCTTGTCATACAGAATTTCTTATTCCATAGAGACTGTTTTTAATTTGCATGTGTAATAGGTGCCCTATAGAGTCATTAAATATCAAATCTATCAATCAATCTATTTAGTAGAATATTGGACGTGTGTAGTTTTCCTGATGACTGAGTACTCATTTCCATTCTAATCTTTCACAGAATTTGTTAAGCTTCCAATTGTCACTTATGCTTTGAGACCGAATTTCTGTTGAGAGGCAAACGTTTAAGTCTGAGGAAAGTCACAGTCTTGCTCAGGCATTTTTAAGTGTGAGTGATTACAAAATGGAGATCTTATGATAACATCTGTGAATAGATGTACAACTGAAATAATTGGTGTTTGAGTTCCTGCATAAGGGTCATTTCTCAGAAGGAGCAGTGAATGGTAGACCAGATGATCTTAGGGGTCTTTTCCAGCCTTGATAATTCAATGATGACTCTGTGACTTTAATTGGTTAGGAATGGCTAATTGGCCAAATCTTGCAGGAAGTTTTCTCTCACCATACTATAATATGCTATGGCTATTTTGTAACAATTAATTTTTGATCAAGCAATTTAAACAACTGTTTCAGTTTTTAAAAACTGACAGAACTTTTAGAATCTTAATTAATTTAGCTCATTTCTTCCTCTCAGACATCTTTTTTCTGTTCAAAAATCCCCCAAACCGTAGAAAATTCCATACAGACATAATTAGTAGTAGAACAAGGTTAAATAATTAGGAACTGAATGCAGAAGCGTGTTTTCATCACTCAGTCTATCTTTTCCATTAAAATCTTCTGTTTTCCTGTACTAAGTAAATGTAGGCAGAGATACCAATCCTGCAAAAACTCTAACCCAGGTTTACTGTAAGTTATGCTGAAACATTTTCTTCTTAAGAGCTGACAGTGTCTTATTAGGTTCAAAACATTGAATAGGAGACTTCATAGCACTTGCAATGCTTCCATTAAGGAAAAGATAATAGGTAGCATCAATCATAGTGCAAAATTCTCTCACTTAATACACAGTAGTTGGCTGTAACGTAGGGTGGGATTCATCACAGCCATCTTGCATCACCTGCAAATCATATGTTAAGTCCATATTAGTCATCTAGGCTCCCTCTAGTCAACAAAAAGAGACAAACATTTCTGAGGCAGTGATTGAGCCCTCCCATATTATGATGGGATAATGAAGTACTGGTTCCTGGAATTGTTCGCTTCTCATCAGTGAGAAGACAGAAGCCCTTGTAGGGCTAGATGCTTATTTCTTAAAGGTTTTAAAATAGCTGACATTAATCCTCCACTCAGATGTTACAGCGATGAGGGCAGGATAAAGTCTTCAGTAGAACAGACTAGTTAATCTCCCTCATCGCAAGTACCCATCTATGTGTTTGTGTATGTGTGTGTAAGAGTGTTTTCAGCACCGTGTGGTTTTAGCCTGATCTGAACTAAACCAGTTTCTGTTTCTAAAAAACATTGATTGCATTTGATCCTATATAATTTAAAGTGATTCAAAGACTGCCTTATTTCATATTTTAGACTCAATTTAAGGATAGAAATCTAAAATAGCATTCCTCCATTATGTCTCTAGGTGATGATTCTATGATTTCACGAAATGTATCCCTGATTATCGTCCAGTCAAACACGTTTAAAGAAGTGAAAAAGAATCTTCTGGTCAATAAATTTGAATTACAGTGTTTAACAAGATACCTGACATCCTCTCAAATAAAAGTATTATTAAGTGAATGCTTTACATGTTTTACAGGTTAGATATCAGGAACTAGAAAAAGAGATGGATTCTATTATGCTAGAAATGAAGACAACAGAAAGGGAAATATATCTGCAAGATGATGCCATAGCAGTGACAAAGTATCACTGCGAAAGCCTTGAAGCTGAAGTCAGAGCTCTGTATTCTGAAAATATGAAGCTGAGGCTTGACACAGAAACAATACAGGAAGAATATGAGATGACATCTGCAAGAAATAGTAAATATCTGGAAAAAATAAAAGCTCATAAAAGTCTCTTTCGGGAGATGGAAAGTAAAATGCCCATTGTGATTGAGCTTGCTGAAAAGAAAGCTATTGTTACTGAGCTGAGAGCAAAGAAAGAAGAGTTAATGAGTGACCTCCAGAATCCAGAAGGCTCTGCTATAATGCAAATGCAGGTATTGTATTTCCTCACTGATTCATTTCCTTTTCTGTGCAACAATTTTGGCGCAGTTTAACTGATACAATTATTTGGTCTAATAACTCTATGTCCATGATGAACTGACTAGGGGAATAAAGATTCATTTAAAGTGATAAATTAATTGAAGAAAATAAGTCATCAGCTGCAGTAAAAAAATCATCAGCCCCAGTAACCAGTATATTATTGTGGAGTTCATTCTCTATAGCTGAGTGAGCTCAGTTATGAAAATATTACAGGGTTGTTAATTAAAATATATCATTGCCAACTGATTTTGTGGTTAGTAGGATAAAGTTAAATGCATACTTTTTATAATTCTGTGGAACACTGCTGTGATGTTACACTTTGCTTGTAACAGCACTTCATTCATTTAATTTTCTTCTTAGGAAGCAAACCACAGCTGAGCCAACAGGAAATAGATTTGATGAGAAGGTGATAGAAAGGAGGAGATAAGAAACATTAAATTGTTTTTGGTGTTCTAGTCTAATGTTGTTGTTTTTGAGTGTAATTGCAAGAATCATTAAAAACTAAAAAAAAGCTGGAAGTTCCCACCACAAAAATTTGCTAATACATGAGCAAATGCATGAAGGTGAAATGAAATCACAAATTGCAACTCTGACACAACTTGCATTGTTGAAGATGCAGTATTACATTGTTCAAGCAAAATGATGGTTTTTTTTTTATGCAATAAATTTTTTTGAAACCCCAGTAAAAGAAAGACCATTAACACTATATTTCCCACGAGAAAGAAAAAATCTATCTCAAGTATTACAGTAAATATTCCTTGATTTTGCAAAAACAAACAAATGAAAAGATTTAATACAAGCTTATAAGCATCCAAATGAATTCAGATTTTTCTGTGTTGTAGCTTCTTGCATACTTCAGACCAAGAGAGCATCTTTTAAAGTACATAAAACCATAGATTCAGGTTGGCTATTAGGAAAAATTTCTTCTCTGAAAGAGCAGTCTCTTTCTTCTCTGAAAGAGCTGGGATGGGCTGCCCAGGGAGGTGGTTGAGTCACTGATCCTGGAGGTGTTCAGGTATCATTTAGATGTCATACTGAGGGACATGGTTTAGGGGGGAAATATTGGTGGTAGGTGATGGTTGGACTGGATGATCTTGGAGGTGTTCTCCAACTTTGGTGATTCTATGATTTTATGATATTTGTAATTACTATTTTAATTATTTTTAATTATTAATTTCTTATTATTTGAATGTGAAATTATATATTACACATCTTCAACTCATTTTTATTAATTAAATGAGACTGTTAAACAGTGAGTAGATATATTGTGCAACCTTTCAAAGGAGGGGATTTCTCTATCTTAACTTAAATCTGCAGGAAGAAATCTCACTTATAAAGCAGGAAATCACATCAGTGAAGGATTTCATCAATAAAAAAACAGATTTGCTGCAAGAAATTAAAAAAGCTCATGCTAAGCTTAGAAAAGAAATTGAGGTGAGTCATTTTAATAAAACGTAATTGCAGTTCTCTGACAGAACGTAGATAGTACAGATGAAGTTTGAAGTACTTGATGCATGGTTGCTGGCAAGTATATACAGTAACTATACTATCTTAAATTCTTGATACTGCTAACCTTTCTGAAGTCCAGATATTCATTGAGCTCATGAGAAAAAGCTAAGGACAGTTTTTCTTAAGTTTTCTAAGAAAGACTTAAGCTGTAAATTGTGTTCTGAAGAGGCCACTGAATTATAGTAAAGTTCGTTGTATTTCTGCAGTACTTCTGAAGTATTTTAATTCTCACTGCTGACTTGATTACTCATGAGTTGTCTCCTCGCTTCTGATACCTCATCAATGGGAGAATCAATTGAACCAAAAAAAAAAAAAAAGTCTTTTCAGTGAATCTCCCTAATTTGAGTTACATTAAATTAGGGAGAACACAGAAGCTCCTAATTAGCTGCGAAGATAAAATTCTGATAGATAGTTTAACTCTTCTCTTTTTTGGTAATTAAATTGAATTTTAATGGTTTGTTCCACACTAAAATAATTTGTATGTCTGGAAAGTTTTTAGTTTGGAAGTCGCACATCATTTGTTTTTTTAATTCAAATAAATTCCACAAAATGTGATGATCAAAGCCTGATAATGTAAGGATTAACTGAACTAGGTTACCTCTGGTACCCACTATAAAAAGCAGGAGGAAAAAAGAATAATTTTTCAAGTGATGGAGAACAGCACAGAATTTTTATACTTAAGAGAAAAGCACAGCTACTTTAGTATAGGTCTCTGCTATTCAACGTCTGAAAAATATTTTATTAACAAGGCAACAGCTTCTTAATAAAGTCCTCTAAACTCATAGTGAAATTAGGCAGCCTAAAAATAATGTTCTGCTCTGTTATCAAGACCAATTTAATTAAGTAGAGAAGGTTAACATATTTTTCAATTTGGATTATAAAATCTTTGTGTCTCAGAAGCAAGTAGGATTAAAAATCAAATGGTTCAGGCTATAATTTTCTATTAAGAGTTCTCTGTAAAACAGTCCAGCTTTTTGTATATAAAGTAACAATGGACAAGCAGAAACATTAATGCCCAGCAGTCCTAAACAGAACCCAGGAAAGAATATGCAGTGCAAGCATGTGAATAAAGGAGGACACTGGAGATGTGGATGTAGTCCCACTAAGATGCAAGGATGGCATTCAGCACAAGACACTTAAAAGTGCTTGAGTTAGACTGGTTCCCATTATAATCTATGGAGATGTAGTCAGTCCAGCTAATGCAGTCTAGAGGTCAATTCAGTTGGCCAAATGTAGCTGCTTACAGTAGGGTGAATTGCATAATCCAGTAATTATAGACTTTTATGCTGTCTATTGGCTGGGTTTCTATTGATCAAAACAAGTGTGTAGGACAGGTCATGCATACGTCTCAAAAGCTGTTAGTCTGCAAACTGGTCCCACCTCACACCTTCAGGGTTTGTCATAGTACTTTTACATCTTGTATGGAATTTCAGCTTCTAACCATGCTTATGTTAACAGTAACTGACCTCCTCTCATTGGTTTAAAGAGAGGATGTGAGCTGCCATGTTTCTAAGCTTCCAGGTAAAGGAAATCATCATATCTGATTAATGATTTGTTATTGCTGTAGAACTTCTAGTACCTCAATTCAGCAATTATTTTAAGTACTTATCTAAGTCCTACTCCATCCCTGGAGGCATCTGAGGCCAGGCTGGATGGGGCTCTGGGCAGCCTGATCTGTAAGAAATTTAATGACTCACAGGAAGTCATTGCTGTAGTTGATGCTGTAGTTCTGTTGCAGCTGTATGCCATCATGGGTGTTTAATACAATGTAATAATGTTTCATCTTTCTGGCACTAGAATATATTGCCACTCATACATTATTCAAATTATGCTGAGGCCAAATTTTCATTAAATGAAATTTCATTAAGTATATTTCCATTTTTATTGCAATGAGTGTTTCATGCTTTTACACTTCAGAAAGCAAATCTCCAAAGGGTTGTCTGCGACAGCAGTACTTCTCAGTGGGGGCAAAACTGATCTGGTACTGCATTGTTACAGGTTTGCCTTTCTAAAACAAACAAGCAAGCAAACAAACAAACACACATTTTTCTAAGTGCATTCTAACAGTGAAGATGCTACTGAGGCCATCTGGACTACTTCATTTGTACTCTTATACCCAAACACACTTGTCAAAGAATGAAAATTTCATTCTTTCTTACTTCTTACCCTGGAACATGAGATGTTCCATGTGCAAAGCCTTGCCACAGCTGTAATCTACTTGCTCATGATTTTTCAGGTGGAATTTACTTTCTTGAACATCTGTAGAACAGGTATCAACATTGAATTAGTCACCTAAGCTTTTGATGGGAAACAGCTTTTTTTGTTTGTTTGTTTTTCTAAAGGGGAGAAGGAGGTATGATTGATATTTTCCCAAAGCAGGTAAATACAGTAAATGAGATCAATGGCTTCTTAAATGTTTCTGTGTTTTTTCAGTAGCTGTGAAGTTAGCATGGAATGGCATGGTTGGATGTCAGAATTGACACATATAGTTAGGTGAACAGCACTCCATAAATACTGCTTTACTTGAAAACCTTTTGAAGTGTGTTTTATTCTATTTTTATTAGGTACAGAATAAAAGATACGATGCTATTCTGAAACGTTTGCACTGTCAGCTGAACAAACTGCATGCAAATAAAAGACAATGGCACTGGAACATTCAGCAGATGGAGAAAAAGGCTGAAGAACTCAGGAAGCATCTTGGAGAAGTGGAGTTTCAGATTAGCATTTAAAACAAACCTAATGAAGCAAGAATACAATACAGCCTGGGTAATCTTTTCTAGGTAGGGTTTTTTGTTTTGTTTTGTTTTTGTTCAAATACTGCAAACAATAAAGTAGCCCAATACCTGCACCAAAGCAAGGTGATTTATTTTGTTCTTCTTTTTTTATTATTATTTAAAAAAAAAAAAAATTGATCTCAATATAATATCTTTGGAATAACATTTTTTTTTTTTTCCTTCTCTCCATAGCCACAAACTCTTAAAGATATTACCATTTCCAGGTGCTTACACAGTAAGTGCCAATTCTGCTTTAAAAACTAATGTAAAGCCAATCAAATTATATTTGATTTCTTTTTCTGTTACTTTTATCTCTGAAGACTGAGACCTACGTATTTATTTTTTTTTATAGTACATATTTGTGTTCTTGGAATACTAAAGCTCTGATGGCCAGTATTTTGTTGTATGGGAAATTCATAGAGATAATATTGCAACCTGTTTGCCATAAGACTACCAGAATGTCCTCACATGGGTAAAAAGCGCACATAGGCTTTCCAGCTATAAGATGCATAGGAACAAGTATACTCAGACAAAACCCTCAGATAGTCCAGCTTCAAATGGTCAAACATCTGTTTCCCCATGAATAACAAAGAGGAATTAATAGGTAAAGAGAGTACTGCATCCAGATAGATTTTAAACTCACTATCTAAAGACAGCAATTACTGATTATAGATCACTGATAACAGAGGAACTTGGAGCATAGAGGATATTAACTAAGTTGCCATCTAACACTAAGTGCTCAATACTGGGTGAGATCATTCTTAATATAAGTGACCACCAGTAACTCCTAGTAAAATAGCGAATAGTAGTTGTTTTTCTTTGTCTCATTTTTGTTATGTGCTTGTCATTCATGTAATTTTACAGTACTTTGTCTATTCTTATACTTCAGGTATTAGTTCTGGCTAGATGTAACCAGAGACCTTCATCTGTTATTTGAAAGTAGGTAGCTTTTTATTTCGAATACCCTCCTACATGATTTAGGTTTATCTTTATATCCGACTATAAAATGAAGATGTTTAGCAAATGAAGTGTTTTCTGTTAAAACTGTTAAACTGCCCATATGTTGTCAGTGTGGGAAAGCAAAGTTTAAAATGCAATCCTGTTGCTGATTTTCATAGGACATTCATATATATGTGTGGTTTCCTTAATATGTATTTTAAGTAATTCACTGTTCAACTCTCAGGTTAGATTTATCTGGTCTTTTTCTATTACAGTATCATTGATGAGACTACTTATTTTAACACAATACTGTAGAAATAGATAACCTCAATATCCTATGCTATAGTAAGTGTAATTTCATAGGAATAACTTGATCCATTAAAACTTTTTACCTAATGTATTTTAAAAGGAGGCAAAGACTGACGTCTTAAAACTTATTTCTCATCTTAACTACCTTTCTTTTCTGATGTGAATCACACATTCATTTCTTATGAGTCTAGAAGGGGCACCAACAGATCTTTGTCTGGTCACATACATAATACGTTACAATAACATTAAAGCTGTTTCTCTCTACATCCAGCAGAACAGCTTGCATTTGATTTGTGTATATCTCCTAGCAATGGATTCAGACTTGAAAAACTGTAGAATTTACTGTTTATTGGTACTTCTGGGCCTTTTATAATTTACATTATCTTGTTTTCAGAGTTATTTTCTAATTACATCAGAACCAGAACAGTAATGCATAAGGGTATGTTCTGTGGCAGCTACATGAAGTATACCAACAGAATTTACTTGGATAATTAATATCACATTAATATCACAGTTTAACCTTGTGCGTTAGTGCCAGTTGAAAACAACTCTTGCAAACAGTCCAAACCTTCTAACTTAACAAAAATATCACACATTGGTTTTCTTTTTGACAAAGATGTCCATTATTACTTCTCTGAGTAATAGGAATTTTCTGTGTACCGACACACCTGTAACACAATTCAGTCATGTCAAGTAAATAACTTATTCGTATGTGTTACCTGCTTGGTTGGTTGGTTGGTTGAACTTATTCTCAGTAAGTTTCAGTATCATTTAACAAAGGTGAACATGCAAACTGCGTGTTTAACACACGCAAACTCCTTTTAGTACTACGTCTTGTCCTACACAGACCTTCCTATTGTTCAAAGCCTAGAGTTTCTAATGCTCCTTTTTTTTCTGTATCTTCCAAGAAAGCTCATAGTTTTACCTATCAGGGTCCTTATTAACTTAATGGATATCAGCTATTAAAGGTGTTTCCATCTTTCTTGCTGTAAGATAGAAATTCAAGCATTCATTTTGCTGCATATGTCTATGCTGTGTATAACTGTTCTGTTCTCATTTTTGTGTCATTAATACATTACCAAATAAAAATGTCAGTTTTGGTCCAAATAAAAATACCTACAGTCTTACTACAAATATTCCATTTATGTGTTGGATCACCTTTAATAAGCATTTGTGGAGCTGTGTTAGCCAGTTCTTAACCATAGAATCATAGAATGGCCTGGGTTGAAATGGACCATAATAATCAACTAGTTTCAACCCCCTACAGTGAGCAGGGTTGCCAACCAAGGTTCCCAGAGCCACATCCAGCCTGGCCTTGAATGCTTCCAGGGATGGGGAATCCACAACCTCTCTGGGCAGCCTGTTCCAGTGAGTCAACACTCTCTGAGTAAAAAATAATGATCCTTCCACAGGGATGTTTTGCTGATGCTTTTATGACCCTATAGAGTATGAACCAATGTGGTATGTTAGGAAGTCCACCATGTTGCAAAAAGTCTGTTCCAACTCTGAAATAATTAATTTTAGGATATTGTTGTTATTGACATCTCACATCTCCATCACATTTAAAGGCTATTTATAGGCTTTTGTCCCATGTAAACATACCATTTGTGTGTCTCACTCAACTACCTTGACACATAGGCTGATTTCATTTCTTATCTTTGAAGCTTTTTTTGTCCTCTGTCCCTCACCAAACTTCTGTAAGTTTAGCCACCAAGTACAGCTGAAATCTGCACTTGGCTTTTTAATGTGCCAAGAATCAGATTATGCAGAATGAAAGCATTTTGCACGCTTCTGATTGAACAGAACTTCGTATTCCAGAGTACTTAGATATTTTCCCATGTTCAGCATTTCAGATTAAGAATTGTAATATTTAACAGGTAGATAATAAAAATAAGAAAGGCATAAACATTTTTACTTGTGAATTCTACTTAATCAAAGAAAACTCATCAGGGAAAAAAATCAACTGAAATGGGGAAATAAAACTTAATGTCTTCCCTAAACTTTTAGTGTTCTGTACAAGACATGAAGAAGAGAATATATTCAGCTTTTTATAAAATTGCGTAATTCTAGCAAATCCTGGCAGCCTGCTGAGGCGTGTTTTTCTTGGTACAATAGTGTTGAACAGTAGTAGGTTGATCTCAGGGCATTTTTTTTCTCTTAGCAAGCAAACACAAACAGTAGGAGAATGATTTATGATTTTTGGGGAATAGCTCAGTAAGTATACTTTATGTACAGCTCGCAGCACAGAAGCACGCTGCCCAAGCCCATATCAATCATTTCCAAGGGTGGGTATGGGAGTAAAGCAGGAACTTTGGGCTTTAGTGCTCTGCAGGCGATGGCAAGAGGAGTGAATGCCCTCTTTGAAGAGCAAAACAGACAGCAAACAGCAGCAGAGGCTAATGAGAGTGCGGGAAAACTTACCAACCAATGAGTCTTATCGACTGTTGATAGATTCCAATGATAGTGTGTAAACAAGTAGGAAAATACCACGGAAACTACACACTCAACAGTCTTTTGACACGTGCCAAAGTGTGGCATGTGACGCAGCAATATGTTTTGATGGGTGATGAAGAGAAGGGTTTCCCCTTGCTGCCAGCTGGCACTCTACATGAAACTCTTTCATATGTCGTAACAACGGCCTTTGATGCTGAAAAAGAGGAAGTGTGGCAGAAAATGTTAAAGTAGTGGTTAAGATATTTGTTCCTGTCAAGTCTACATTCAGTACACAACGTAAAAGGGAAAATGAGTTGGAGACAGACACCAATGCTGTGTTGCTTTGCTTCCAGTGCAGAGCTTGCTTTGATAATAAGAGTAGCACGGGCATTTTCAAAGAGCCATTTGCATGGGCATGTGACAGTGTATAATGCATGCTATTCTTCTGTGGATCATACATGATGCTGTAGGGGAAGAATTGTGACCACACTGAGCACTGATAGTGTGCCATGCTGCTAAGGGTGAAAAAAGTCTTTCAGATCCCCTACCCCGTTTTTCGAAATGCACAAATATGTCTTTATCAAGATCTTCATTAAAATGCAGCAGCAGCATGTAGCTTGAGTCATTCTGAGGCAGTGATTTCTTGCGAAATTCCAACCAGTACTGAAATATTTGTCTTTTAATTATCTATTTGCAGAAGGAAAAACTTTTCAGGGGCAGGGATAAAGCAGTGCAATGAACAGCTGCAGAAATGTGAATCTAGCAAAAACACTTTGCAGCTTGTTTGAAGTACCCAGCTCAGTGCTCTTCCTTTGCTTTTTCCAGCAGTTAGAGGAAGGAGGAAGCAGTGACTTAACAAAATATGCACTGGAACAGGTTGCCCAAGGAGGCTGTGGATGCCCCATCCCTGGAGGCATTCAAGGCCAGGCTGGATGTGGCTCTGGGCAACCTGGACTGGTGGTTGGCAACCCTGCACATAGCAGGGGGTTTGAAACTAGGTGATCATTGTGGCCCTTTTCAACCCAGACTATTCTATGATTCATCTATGAAAATTAAAGATTACCCACAACCCACAAAGTACAAAGGACAAAGCAGGATCGTCAAACAAAATCTCTACTTTCCCCAGCCCCCAAAAGAAGGATAACTGCACTGCCTATTTCCCCATCTGGAGTAAAGAAGGAAATAACAGCTAAGGAAGAAAGTTTTATCATGTCATTGAATATACTTCTTTGACAATGAGTTGCTATGTTGAGCAAAGGACAGCGCTGTGTTTTACAGGGAGATTTCTCAGGTGAGAAAATTACATGAATGCTTCAATTTTCTGTAGCAATTTATTTTATCCTTTTAAATTAATATAATCTGATCTTAGAGAATTTGGTAAAATTCTCTCTAAATCTTTTTCAAGAGGAACAAGTTTCTTAATCTTTCATTTTACTTAAATACCATATACCGTATATTCAAAACATATTGACTAAATGCCACTTGACTGCTTTGGTTTCACTAGCATGTACACATGACGTTATATCAGTGTAAGGAATCACAGTGTTTTCAGTGAAGTTATGAACACTTTTCTGAGATGGAACTTAGTACCAGTTTGAAATGCAGCCTTTTCTCCAGCCGTAAGGCCTAATGGTTCCCTCAAGTGGCGAAATGTATTTTTACACAGTAAAGGCACCTTCTGTACCTGTGTTAGGTATTGATTGTTTCCATCAGCACTAAATATGGGAATAGCTAATATTTCTGCAGAATATGGTAAGTTCTCTTAAACACTATTTAATTTCTGAAAAAGCAAGATGAAAGGGTGCTGAGAATTCTAACTGCTACAATTGAAAACAACAACTGGAGGATTTAATTTATTCTCAATTCATAGAATCACAGAATGGCCTGGGTTGAAAAGGACCACCATGATCATCTCGTTTCAACCCCCCTGCTATGTGCAGGGTCGCCAACCACCAGACCAGGCTGCCCAGAGCCACATCCAGCCTGGCCTTGAATGCCTCCAGGGATGGGGCATCCACAGCCTCCTTGGGCAACCTGTTCCAGTGCGTCACCACCCTCTGTGTGAAAAACGTCCTCCTAATATCTAACCTAAACCTCCCCTGACTCAGTTTAAAACCATTCCCCCTTGTCCTATCACTACCCACTGTTGTAAACAGCCATTTCCCCTCCTGTTTATATGCTCCCTTCAAGTACTTGAAGGCCACAAATTATTAGTCTGCTTTTAAAAGAGGGAAAAATTGACAAATTTCCTCAGACCTTCTGTTCTAATCTGAGTTATAATACGGAGTCTACTGTAAATATATGCACTTTATGTTTTTTTTTCCTTGAAAAATATTTAGAATGGTTTTTTTGTGTGTGTGCTGAAAGCAGTCTTCTGTAAACTTTTCCTTACATCACTTTCTTCTTAAAACTGTTCTGTGTGAGGCCATTGGCTCCCTGATGTTTGCTGAAAAATATATTTCAAATAGATTAGGTGCCTTAAAAATGTCTTACAGTGGACTAAAACTGCCTGTACCTGGTAGTTAAGGATTTACAACATATTATATACCAGTGTTTTCAGGCTTCTCAAATAACCCTGCCTAATCCTTTGGGCTGAATCGTTTGGCCTGAAACTGCATTTCTGGCTCAAGGTCAGTGTTCTGGAAAGCTTAAGCATAAGGTATGAAAGCCATCGCTTGAGGCTCCCCAATATGCTTGACAGGAGAAAAGCATCCCACAGCTGATGCAGTTCTTACATGCCCTATGGCCAAGTCTGGCTCCATTCACTATGAAGGGATGGTAGCACAAATACCCTTAAATTAAAAGATTCTATTCAATAGCTATTATTCTGTAAGATAAGTCCAGAAATAGCTCAGACATTCTGTTGCTTACCCCTATTAAGATGTTTATTTTATGGCTCTGTGCTTTGGAGGAAAGGACTGAACTTTGACAGAAGCTTTTTGTTGGATGGTTTCTTTTAGGCTAACCAGTCTAACCTACTGTATCCTAACTTTATCACACTAATGTAGAATTTACATCAACAGGCCAGCAGCCTTCTCAGTCAATTTGGATAAATAGTGTTGTGATTAAAATTTTACCATCAGGTTCTGTCGTACCTGTTACAGCCTCTAAAGGACTGGAAGGTCCTGATCTGATGTGCTGAAAAAACCCTATTTACCTTCTGTAAGTACCTTCTCTACTAAAGTTTTTACTATATCAAATTATGAGTTCTTACTACTGCTAAGACTTCTTCACTTGGTAATGTATTAGATTAACTGAAACAGTTGGAAAGTCAAGAAAACATTTCAGCAGAGAAGAGCTTGGGTACCTGAAATTCTTTCCCAATTACATCTGTTGATTCTTTCTTTATAGTCATGGAATTAAAGAAGGACTTCTAGGAGAGTTTCTCTAATCTGTTTTACATGACTACATTAGGATGACAAGAACTTTGTCTTAAAATGTCATTACTCTCAACTGAGTGTGAAGGGAGTGAATGGTCAGTAGCTCAGATGTAAGTTACTATATTCTCCTGCTGTCTAAAGTTTAGATAAGATGTATTCAAGCCGTAAATCCTTATGCCAATAACAACATCATTAGCAAATGCTCAACATTTCTTTCTTTTTTCTTTTTTTTTTACTGTTATTTTCTTATTTCCGGCCATATATTTTTCTTTGCATTTCTCCATCTTTTCCCGTTGATTTCCTGGGCATTAAGCTTCTCATTTATTTTATTACATTCATTGCCACCTTTTCCATATGTTATACTGGGGAGCAGTGGAAAGCTGGTTCTAATAGCTATTTCCATTTGCCAGTGAACCAGAGCAGGCTTTTAGCTGATTTCCGCTTCCTTGGTGGAGCATTCTTTGCTTTTTAAGTGATGTTTTAGACCTCTCATTTTTTTTTCATTTGCTTTTTTTTTTTTTTTCTATCTACTTTTCCCCAGACAACTTCACTCACAATTTTCATCAGCCATGGGAATTTAGCCATTTTGCAGCATCAATTATTGTACAGGGGATTTACCTTGCCCATTTTTGACACCTATTAAAATGTAATAACTCACATTCTGGTGGTGCCTTGCCCTTTGCATTGACAGAAAGGAATTCGGATGGGAAGAAATCTAACCTTTGGATAACTAATATGAGATGAGATGAAATACCCTAGGGCTCTAAGTCATCATGACTTGCCTTCCAGCCCTGCCTATTTCCCTCTGTAGAAGGTGTCCAGTTCAACTAGTTGTAAACTCCTGGTAGATGATTAAAATTACATGGCATATATCCCATCTATCATCTCCAGTTATTCCTTACTGACTCCAGGCCAGGAATTAATACAGCTCTACCCATTGCAGTGAGACCCGTAATTGAGTTACGCTGTATTGAGAGCAGTAATACTTTTGGAGTTAAAGGATCACAAGGAATAATTTTAGAAACTTTAATAAGTTGTGTGACCTCCATGCTACATTTCTGAAATTGAATTCTCCCATGGCAAGACAATTTCTTCCCCACATCTTGGCTCCTGCCTCAGACAAGTCATAAGTAATTTTGATATGTTTCATGGTTTATAAAAGCTCACTCTCCTTCCCACTGTTGTATTCTCTTCTTGTCTTTCGTGTTTTAGCACACTGGTAATTATTTTCTGAATTATTAGGATGTTCAGGCCAGCTAAGAGTGCCTTTGTAATACTGCCACTACATCTTTCACTACTTTCACCTCTTCTCCCAAGTAAATTTTAATTAAAGATCTTCAGTATTCCAGTCATGTGAACCATCCATCTCACCAGCTGACAATAATACTTGCATCAGTGAGAATTTCTACTCTCTTCTTTTTTACATAGACATTAAAAATTAGTATCTAAGGACCAGAAATATGTGATCCCTGAAAACAAGGATGAAATTAGGAATATGGGCAAGGAGCCCATGGAAAAACTCGTAGAATAAGAAAACATATAGAATGTAGAAAGAAGTGTGACCATTTGGAAGGAATATAGGACTAGATAATCTCCAGACATCCCTTCCACCCTGTGATTCTGTGTGATTCTGTAATTAATTAAACACATGCTGCCATGAGTGGAACCAAAAGAAATTGGGGAAGAGTAAACAAGCCTGTATTCACTTTGTACTATGGACCCCATAGTGGAACCCAAGATTCCTAAGTCTGAAAAATCCTTCACAGCCAGCAGACAGTCTCATTTTTCTCCAGCCATTGAGGAGTCTCAGCCTACTGTCACTGTCAGTGCCTATTAACATGTACTATAAATGGTCGTGTTCCTATGTGACCTACTCCAGATATTCCTGCTCTGGCAGGAGGATTGGACTAGCTGATTTTCTGAGGTCTCTTCCAATCTCTGACGTTCTGTGATTCTGTGACATACCTAATATCTTAAGTATATTCACCCATGGACACAACATTTTGCTGTCTTCTGCTCTAGAGAGGAAACTGCTTAAAAGTCCAAAGTGGAAAAGAGTTTTCTCATTCAAATTACATTATTCTGCCCTTCAGTGATGTTCTGTAGTTCCTACACTACTAACACACTTGAGGTCTCTCCTTATAGGCAGGGAACAGAATTTGAGTTCCAGTGAGTTACCTGTAATAACGGAAGAGCAGGTCATGAATAGTAGCAGGATTAAGAATTCTGAAAGTATCACATGGAGAAGAAAGTCAGCCCAGTGTAATTGTTGTCATGTCCAGTCCTACCTCTGAGAGAAGCTGTGCACACAGAAGATTTGATCTCGGTAGGAAGAAAAATTTTTCTCAACAGATTACTTGCATCGCTGTACAAAACTCCTCACGGAATTGCTGGAAAATCTCATTTCTATAGTCATACCCACTTTAATGAACTACCCTTTGTAATCATTCAATTATCTATCTTGCTGCTCAAGAAAACAGTGAAACGGTCATTTATCACAGCTCTGCAGCAATTAGTGCTCACAAAACAACAAAGAAGTGCCTCACTACTCAAAGGGGGATCAAAGTATGGCATCGAAGGTAACTTGTTCCAGTCATCGTAACACACTGCAGTTTTAATAGTAACAACTGTGGTTGTTTCAGTGTTTTTGAATGCTTTGATTCTTAAGAATTACACCTAGAAAGAAGCATTTTCATTAGTAATGAACCATTTCAAATCTTGTTTTTTGTGTTTGTTTTGTTTTGGAAGGTGGTGGTAGTGAAAAGTAGGATCTAGTAGACCAGATGCTTATTTACTGCAGATTCTACCTAGTTCAACTCCACTCATTTCAATGAACGTAGAGTTGACAAAAGGACCACATCTAGCAATTATAGCTGTGGGTAGTTAGTCATCACTTTTAAGATTGAACCAAACTTACTTTGTCTTCATGCTGCTCGGGCAGCTACAAATGATTTTCTTTCCATTTGAGAGACTTTGTGATATTTGATTTTTTCCCTCAATGCTTATTTATTTATTTATTTCCCCTTGGTATTACAATACATTTCTAGTTGATGGAACAGGGAATTTTGACTACTTTTTAGGTTATTGCCATCAGAGACATCCATAGCAATGCTTACTAGACCATCAGGAGGGCTTTTTTATTTTTATTTATTTATTTATTTATTGTTGTTAAAAGAGAATTTTGAACTTTAATCAGTGTATGCTTTATTTTTCTGATACCATTTAGTATAATAATAATTGTTTTTGATACATAAGAATGGAAAACCATGTACATTGGGAAATAGACAAAAACAAAAAAATCTGTCATAAAAACATAAAAGAGCAGCAGATAAAAACAGCATTAAAACATTGTTTTCAGAAGCAATGGTACACATGAAGAGCAGACATATTGTGATGCTAACAACTTTAATTAATGATGTCTAATAGGTCAAGTATAAATGAGAAAGAGAAGATCTGTTAACAGAAAACATGTGCTAGCTTACTAAAATTAGAAGTTTAGAAATCTGCAATACAAAAGCAGAGAATTCTGATGAAATGCTTGATTGGAAATCCTGTTGAGATTTTTTTTTTCTTTTCTGAATGGAAAATGAGGCGTACTTACTAGGGATAACAAAAGGGAAATTTTGCCTATTGAATCCAAATGACATGTGAAACGCACACCCTCTTTGTTTTTTTCTCATTCACATATGACAGCCATCTTCAGGGCAGAGTTCGGGGCATGTTTGCTTAACCTAACAATTAGTTGGAATCAGCAGCCAAGTGGGAGTACTTTTGCAATGGGATTTAATGATCATGAAAGTGAATGGCCTGTTTCATGGCCGCCAGTTCTCTTACTTTTGCAGATGGCCTAATAAACACCACCTGGGAATGATATTACTTAGTAGATATACTGATGCAGTTTTTCAGTGGTGAGGTTCCAACTAATTTGCATCTTCCTCCACAGCCTGCAGTTGGGTGTTATATTTTGCTGATCAGTCCTCCTAAATAGAATGGCAGAGACATTTAGCAGTGGGTTGCACAGCAAGGCAGAAGACCACTTGCAGAGGAGCTTGCTGAAGCTCTGTGTGATTCTTCATGCTTAATCTTAACCATGCCAAATACATAAACTAGTAGGCTAGATTTCTTGTGCAAAGAACAAGTGCTTTAAAAAGGTGTTAAACACTCTCCTCAAATAAGGTTATGGTGAAATGAATCTCTCTAGGAAAGCAGAATTGACCCACAGTGATGTCCCTGTCAACTGCTCCAGTTGGCTGTGTTGGAACTTGTCTAATATCTAGCCATTAAAACATTAGGTGATGCAAGCTAATCATCAATGCTTCTTGGACTGAGAAAAAAAATGCAGGTCATGTACATGCTAATACTGATGACTGTCCCAGGTAGCATCAGTCACCCAGGGGTGATATGAATTTTTCTGTTTTCTGTGTGCTATAGAGGGAACCAACACATATACCTTCAGCTGGACTTAATGAAATCAAACCAGATTCTTTCAGTTAAAATAGAGCACTGCTGGAACTCGCTTAATTGCATCCACATGAAATCTGAATTTGTAGTTTAAATAAGACCACTATTTTCATTCAAAATATCATAGCCACTTATTTTTGGTAACTAAAACTACAATGGAGGTGCTTTTCTCTTTCCACTGTCTTTAATAGAGGCCTAAATATGCAAACAATATATAGCTAAACTCTTTTGAGATTGTTGATGTGTTCAGAGCTTAGATATTGCATTATTGGTGCAAATTGGAAGAGCTGTTGAGAAAGGTGTAAAGCTCAGGGTGCTTGTATTTCCTCAAAGCTTAGTCCAGTTGTAGAGGATGGAGATGGGTCTCTTGCTTTTAGGTTTATAGTACTGCAGTTGTTCCATGAGTATCCACAGAGAATGGAAAGGAAAGATGGAAGATTCATACAGAAAAGGAATCCGCAGAGCAGGTGACACTTAAGAAGGTTTCTAAAAGCTATACCATCACAGGACTCTGTAGCTCATAATGTTGCTGCTCATATTCTGTGCAGAATTCTGAATCGATCTAAGATCATGCTCATTAGGTTTATGTTAGGTGGAAGATCATAGAATCCTGGAATCATAGAATGGCCTGAGTTGAAAAGGACCACAATGATCATCTCCTTTCAACCCCCCTGCTATGTGCAGGGTCACCAACCAGCAGACCAGGCTGCCCAGAGACACATCCAGCCTGGCCTTGAATGCCTCCAGGGATGGGGCATCCACAACCTCCTTGGGCAACCTGTTCCAGTGCCTCACCACCCTCTACGTGAAAAGATCTGAGCCTTCACCTCTAAATATTACCTTATTACAGTGCCATCCTAGCAGATGACAGTGAAGACTACGTGCAATGGCACCATATTGCTAACTAATATAAATACTCCGGCTGGTCCTAAGTATTTATATTTGTTGTATTGAATCTTCTGCTTACTTCAGTTATCAGATGTGTATCTGGCTACCACTATCTGGTCACTTACTATCAAAAATACTACAGTGAGCAGACATTATTCTATATGTTTGTCAGGAATAAAGGTGGTACCATTCAGAAAAGCCAAGGCAAAAAAGTTGGTCTTAAATTTTAAATTAGCATCTGTACTGAGATACCCTGCTAATGGTTCTGCCAGCATTTCTCACCGTGATCTCTCATATATAGAAATATATGATGTAGTAATGGAACTTGGGCCTCTAAATGGCGACATTTTTCCAGGGGAGGTAATTAAACAGGTCCATATGGACAACTTTACAGGCAGTGGTGGTTGTGGTGGCTGAAAAAGATAGTTTATGCTCCTTCCATTCAAACATGTAATGTTTCTTTTGCTGTGTTGTAAATGGTTGATCTGGTATGAGTAGAGTAGTTTAACTTCCTTTAATTTTAATTAAAAATATACCCTTAAGCACATAGAGAACTTAGCAACTATGCTAAAAGGTGAAAAGCAGACAGAATCTCTGATAGTGTTCCTCCTTCAGAGCAGAATAATCTGTCATTTACTATCCCAGAGCATGTAAATTATGGCAAGAACATTGCAGAAGACAAAGCCACAGCTGCTCCCCCCAAAATACTAAGATTTGTAGCCAATAGTCTCCAGAGAAGAAAATATGGAAGTTGCACTTTTACATAACATAGATATTATAATCTGATGCCACTATTTAAACTGGGACAGTTTAATGGGTCAGTTCTCAAACTTTTTCACTGGTTCCAGTGTGTTCCTCAGTTCCCTTCTAGTTGCAGCTACAGTCCCATTTCTGATTTGTACTTTTTCAATAAAACTTTTGTCACTCATACAACTCTTAATGAGTTCTGATTCCTTGTATATGAACTATGGCTCTCATTTATTTCTCCTCCAGTGTCTTTTTCCCACAGACTGTAGGGCATTCTGCTTTTCTTCTGTAATGCTCAGAGGTAAAAATGCATCAGAAATGACGGCACTCATGTTTGCTACTTGGCACTGTAAGAAGGATGAATCACTTGCATACGCTTCTGGTCTGCAAAGTGTCTATCTACCAAGTCCAAGCTGCCTCACAAAGCTCTGCAAAAGAATTTGTTTGGCACAGTTCAGGACAAATGAGTTCAGTCTGCCCTGAACTGATTGTTGTTTTCATTTTCTTAATTATCAATTCCATATCTGCAACTCTTTGACATGGCAAATCACTGCTCAGAAAGAAGTGTGAGGTGTCTGTCAGTGGATGGCCTAACACCAAAACAGACCAATTAGCAATGTCCCCATCTGCTGCCTAGGCTCATGCTTGCTTCCTGCCTGCTCCTGAAGCCAAGAACGGAACTGGAGGCCTTGGATTTTATGCATAGCAGCTGCATGTGGTCCTGAGATCTTCCTGCAGGAGCTGAAGAACGGAGGTCTTGTTGGCACCTTCCTTAGTAAGGCCAGACCTCTTCTCTTAACACTTAGCTCTGTTCAAGAGATCATCACAGGGTGGTTGACGTGCATTTGTGACAGAACAAGGAATTGATGCTGATAGCAGAGCTCTTAAATCTTCACATTCTTTTTGTGACAAAAATCACCTTGTCTGGTGGGAGAAATCAATGCTCTGAGTGTCATCTCTATTAGGTTAAAATCATGAAGTTTAAAACTGAGACTGATGAAGAATCTGAACAGTGTCTGATGAAAGTCTGCTTCAGAACTGACCTTTTATCTAGCAGGATTCTACATCTGCAGAATTTCATGTATGCAATAGTAGCCCATTAACTACTAGATAATTTAAATGAAACAAGAAGAAAATATTTGCACACATACTCATCTCCTATTAACATGGAAACAGAATATGTTTTCTGGATCTGCATGCTAATCACAAAGCACATCTTATTTTTATTGAGATAACCTAAGATGATCAGAAGGCTGGAACACCTCTCCTATGAAGAAAGGTTGAGGGAAGGGGGCTTGTTTAGCTTGGAGAAGGGAAGGCTCCAAGGAGACCTCATTGTGGCCTTCCAATACTTGAATGGAGCATATAAACAGGAGGGGCAATGGCTGGTTACACGGGTGGATAGCAATAGGACAAGGAAGAATGGTTTTAAACTGAGACAGGGGAGGTTTAGGTTAGATATTAGGAGGAAGTTTGTCACCCAGAGGGTGGTGACACACTGGAACAGGTTGCCCAAGGAGGCTGTGGATGCCCCATCCCTGGAGGCATTCAAGGCCAGGCTGGATGTGTCTCTGGGCAGCCTGGTCTGCTGGTTGGCAATCCTGCCCATGGCAGAGGAGTTGAAGGTAGATGATCATTGTGGTCCTTATCAACCCAGACCATTCTATGATTCTATGAACCTTCTTTGTGGCCTTCAATCACACCCTTTTGAAAGTTCTGTTTGCAGGTGTGATAACTGGGTTTTCAACATGTGTTACAAAGGTTCTTGGAGGTCCATGGATTACTTCTGAGGGATCTTTTAAAGGCTGCTTTTAAAGGAAAGTAGATCCGTTGCTTCTTAGTCTACAGCATCTTTGAGTTTGAAAGAGCTGAAGGCTATTTTGGAGATAAGGATGGTAAAACTGAATGAAAAACATAGGGGCTTGGGGAATATGGGTTCTATCTGTGGGATCTATTCTGAACTAATCTTTGTGAGAAATGTGTGGCAGAATAAAAACAGAATTTATTCCCTCTTCGCGGTAGTAGTGATTTTACTTTCCAGAAGCTCGTTTTAAAGGATGCATGAAGAGCTTTCCACAGCAACTCCAGGGCACCCAGCCTTTTCCAGCACAACTCCAAGTGGAACTGCACTGTCTGAAATTCCTCAGTGTGTGGAACTTATACTCCTGAGGGCTATTCCAAAAATCTTAACTTTGGGTCCAGAGCTGGAGATGGGCTCTGTTGTAAAAGCAGCAGATTCTTTGCACTTCTCATTCAAGCATGGAGAAATTTGCATTTGTGTCAAGGCATGCATTGCATGAACTCTGGTATTTCCAAAGTCTAGAAGATCTCCATTGGGCACAGGTAAGCATATCGCAGAATCACAGAATCACAGAATGGCCAGGGTTGGAAGGGACCTTAAGGATCATGAATCTCCAATCCCAGCTGCAACTTGATCTGATGCAGATTACACTTGTAGCAATAAAAGCCCTGATAATTTGCACATCCTAATGGTTCTGCTTATCTGTTTCTTAGTAGGTGAAGACTATCATGACAAACAAGAGTTTTATGAGGAACTGAAATGAAATAAAATGCCTTCCTATGGTTTTGCATCTGGCAAGGATGTCTGATGCCTGCAAAGAGCCTCCCCTTTTGCTTTCTGTTCCAAAGGAGCACTAACAGCCATGCTTTTCATCAAGCACTTGACAAAATTGCGTATTTTTGATCACGCTTCCCCTTTGCCAGATGCTGTGATTGCACTAGTCTCTTTTTCTTAGGAAACAGAACTGAAATAGCTCGACAGCTGATTTTGCTTTTTCAAGCAAATTATCCAGAAAAATTAAAAGCAACAATAACAAAAAGCATATTCTGTAACCTGTTCCCTTACCTGTTGACACTGATTTGTCCCATAAGTGGAACCAATATTGCTTAATTTAACTAAGAATAGAATCATAGAATCGTTGAATCGTTGAAGCATAGAATGGTTTAGAAGGGATCTAAAAGCCCATCTAGTTCCAACCCCAGCGCCACAAGCAGGGACACTTCCCACTAGATCAGGTTGCTCAAAGCCCCATCCAACCTTGCCTTGAATCCAATTTAAACTGACCCGTTTTCAGTTTAAAACATAACACTGTTTGTGTATCTTTCTAAGGCATAAGTTAGAGAGTCAGTTCTCATTCTTGGTGTAAATCAGGAAAAATACCGAGCTCTGAGAAAGAAAGTGACCCATAACTTCTCTATCTATCTGTATATTTCTTCGGTAAGGGCTACATTTTCTTCTTTTTTAATAGCAGAAATTGAAGTGGGTGGAAGGAAAGAAAAAAAAACAAACAGCACAGCACAATAGGCTGTTCTTTTTCCAAAGAAAATTAATTGGGAGGGATCAGAGAGGCTTTCCTCTCCTCTCTTAGGAGTCTTATCCCTGTTTTTTCCTATGGGATGCCTACATCTGGTTCAGTTTAGCTCAACCTCAGCTGAATCTGTCTTCAGTATTGACCCTTCATCCAGTTTCAGATGTTAGTTGGAACAATGCCTTTTCTCCCTTGCTTGCATCTTGTCATTTTTCTTTCTCCGGTTGCTCTCATTTCATTTTGGACTTGTTTGCTTTATGAAAACCCCTGTAAATCTTTCTAAGATCCACTGTCAGGAAGGATGCTAGCTACAGTGATTTTGGCTTGATCTTTTTGGTGTTTTTAAGCTGCTTGCAGTAGCTGTACTGTGTAATCAAACCCTGACACTGATCAAAAGTGCAAAAGAGCCAGTAGATGGCACCATTTATTATATTATAGAAGATTCATCACCAAAGCGTAGAGGGTTTTTCCCCCTTAAACCTGGTTGCCAGTAAAAGATAAATCAACCCTCCATTTTTAGAGATGTTACTTACAAGCTTAGAGGAGACCTCGCTTTATATCCTTTCTCTGGGCTTCCTGGGAAGAATTCAGTGGCAGTGCCTTAAATGGAAGAACATTTTAGAAACAATAATGGAACTGGAGGTCAATAGGATACAGCCCAGGGGAGCTTTCTTCTGTTCTGCTCTTAAAAATATCCCGTTGCTTCTTTACTTTCTCCATTCTATTAAATAACAGATTTGCTTTGAGGCATATCTCCAAACCCAGTAACTTTGGAAAAGATTCAGGCAATGGTCAATTACAAACATGGTGTAGCTCTTCTGTTACAATTAATAGTTCTATTTTCTTACAACATATAGCAGCTATTATCTAGGGCTCTCAGAGTGCTTCAGAACACTAATGAAGTACACCTCACAACACCTCTGTAGATAGGCAATATTAATTCCCCAGGAAGCACACTGACCTCCCTGGGTGCTTGTGTGGTTCTGCCTGTCAGAGAAATAGAAACTCATGTGACCAAAGATTGCAAAATTGGGAGTAAACAGTGTAATATATTTTATGCTATTTCAAGCATTTATTTTTTCCCAGAAGAAGAAAATAATAATGATAAAAAGAAAGTAGTTTTGCCTTAAAGGAGTTAACCTTTGAAACTTTTTTTGGTAGGGGACCAACCTGCTCTCTTTCCAATTAGCTACATGTATCCAGCTGGTAGTGTATGAACTGCTTGTGCTTCAAAGACAGATTAGTGACTTCAGCATCATTTACTATTAAAGGTTAAAAGCAGCTCTTTCTAATCTCCTGCTGCACAGCCAATGTAATTTTAATACTGTACGCTGTAGAAAAGGAAAGAAATGCAATGCTGAAACATTTAACAGGATATATTTTTCCATCTTTATTTTAAGTTATGAAAACTGTCTGCTAAAACGCTACTAAGTGTTTCCAGTCAATGATAGTTTCCTGGCATCAAAGGATTAAGAAAATTAAATGAAATATCCAGCAGAAAATAAACCAAGCGAAGACAAAGAAAAAGAGAACAACTTGAATTTTCTATACTCATCTGCCAGCTACGTGTATCTGCTTCACTGGTCTGTCAATTTTAATTGGACTGCAACCTACTGTAGTTGGGTTCACACTGGTTCAATTAAAAAAATTCTGTTGGTCCTTTTTTTTTTCCTCTTTTTTTTTCCTTACCCCATTTTGCCCATAAATAGGAGTATTGTAAGAGTAATAATGTTAACCCCAGAGTCCTGGCATGATGCCAGGTCAGATAATTATATTCTGCCTGTGTACATTTCAGCTGTAGTTTCAGCTGAATACGTTAGCCTTTATTTTCCATTCCCGATCATCATGTTATATAACACTGCTCTGTATCGTTAAAAAGCCACCCCGATGTGTTTTAATGACCACTACACCGAGTATGAACAAATCAGGATCTCTTCTCTTTCTAGGCTATTTACAACACCTACTTGCAATGCTGGGGGGTGAGGATTGATCTAACTTCATGAAGGTTTGCAGCCTGTTCAGATGGACTCAATAGGTAGTCAATAGGTTGTGGAAACTTTGCATAGTGATGAGGTTATGACAAAGAGCAGTGGAAGGGTTTTCTGGTCTTCATCTGGAAGATCTTCATCAGCAAGTTAGGTAGGGCTGAGTCTTTAACTTTTAAAGTGGTATAGCTTGGGGAAAATATACCCTTATCAGCCCATCTGATAAGCCTGAACAGACTACCTAAGGCAAAAAGATGTAGGGCAGTTGTTGAAAAAATGGTGATATTGCCCTCAGTGTAGAGAGCTTGGAAATGTCATCTGCACATGTCATTTGCTCAGTAGCTATTGGTTCCAACTGTTTAATATTAAAGGATAGCCCCCTTCTCCCCAGAAAATGAACACGATACTTGTTAAGCCTAATTGAATGGGTTCTTTAAGAATATGTACTTGTGGCTGTTCTAAAAATTGCGTGCGGTGTTGCTGAGAAACTAGACAGTTGTACACAAAAAGATCGCTTTTGCAGTTGGATTTGATGTTCTTTAAGCTCTTTTCCAACCTGAGCAATTCTACGATTCTGTGATTCTATGACTAAACTCATCATTTTTCGATATTTGTGCGAGAAAAGAAGAACAACTTTGTGCTTTCAGTGCTGTATCCCCTGCACCCTCCAAAAAAATGATAATAATGATATAAGAAATTGAGGGTAGTGTTGAGAACAATGATTACTTCTGCTTTGGTTACCTCATTAGTGAAGGAAAACCTGTGTTACAAAATGAGCATGATAGCAATGAAGTGCAGTGGGCATACAGGAGATCAGCAGAAAAGAGACAGCATAACAATCAGAACAATGGTCTTCAAAGGATCTTGGAGCCAGGGAGGTGTGCACGGACTCAGATGTGGGAGATAGATCTACTTCTCAAAGGTTTTGATGACAGTTTGGCACCTCTGAGCCACTTGTGCCACAACTTAAAGATACAGATAACTTTTGCTTCGTTAAGGTGAAAACTGAAACTGTATTTTAGATTTTGTCAAGCTGCTAGTCAGCTTGTGTTATTCACACTGTCTCTCCATCTGCATTTAGCAAGCACGGCCTGGCAAATTGCCGTCATATTTTCTCCTTTGGGATCATAAAGGCCTCGCTCAGCAGATTTCCTCATCCCAGTAACAGCAATTCTTTTGATGAGCCCACCTGAATTAAGTGGAATTTCATAAGAGCTGGGCACATGGCAGACAATTACCTGCAAGGCTGAGTAGGGCAGGGGAGGTCTTCTGGCTCTGGCACATGGCTGTTTTAAATTTCCCCCATTTCAACCTCCCAGATCAAGGAGGAACACTGTTGTTTTTGCTGTATGATGGAGATTGGAAGATGCAAGACATGCTGCAGGGCTGGTGGCCACGCCAAACTCTCCTCAGAACTGACAGCAGTAGCTTGTGTATGCAGTCATACAAGAGCACCACAATCCGTTTGCGTACAAAACATGCAGAGCTGTCAGGTCTGTAGCAATCCAATTAGGTTACATGATTTCTGAAGCTAGATGATTCAAGGAAGCTTAAAGCAGAGTTAGCTCTGTGCTGGCTCAATGGCTGCGTCAGCTATCCGGATGGGCGTGCTTGTAGCTCTGGCTGCTGAAGACCTTTTCTGTTTTTCCCCTAGAGCAATACTAGGAAGAACACAATTGAGTTAATTATCAACTATCTTTGTTATTATTTATTAAATGAGAATCCTGATATATTGGAAAGAAATAGTCATATTTCTTGGGGGTCGGGGGAGGGCGGAGGAGGGGGGAAGATCAATAAATGGATCTCATTATGCATTTTTCAGATTTCTTTACTGAAACTGAAATATTAAAGTTCCTCTGTAGTAGCTGAAGTGCTATTAATTTCTGTGGATCTTATTGTTTGACCTTTGCTTTTGTCAAAATCTCTTCCTTCTAACCTTTAGTTTCACATACCTGCTTGTATTTCTGCACATCCTGTTCCCATTATCCTGCTCCCATTATCTCAGCACCTGAAATGTGTGAGATAGAAAAGCAGCTCCATGCTATGTCTATCTTTTCTTTTTTTTTTTTTACAGCTCCTGTTTTTGTGGCAAATTAATCAAAAAGCTGCATGGGAGAAAAGTCCCTCATCCTTCCCCCTTGGCAAAAAGCCTAAGAAAAGGGAAAGAGCAGTCACTGTGTGCTAACAGTAGCTGGCCTTTTTAATTTCACATGGAAATTGGAATCGGTGTCCAGCCCCCCAGAAATATTTTGCTGCCAATCCTGAGAAGCCAAATCACAGCTATTACAAAATCAATGGCAAAAATTTATTTTGATTTCACTGGAACCACAATTTGAGTGCAGATACATAGAGCTAAGAAATTATTAGGCTGATCTCATCTGTCACATCAGAGAAGGAATCGGGAGAGCTGGCTGCATCCGTACAGGAATGGAGGCAATGCAGCCTCTCAAGTGCTACGTGTAAGGAAAGGTGAACTGCAAGAAATCTACAAAATAAAGGCAAAGGTTGGGAAACAGTGTGGCTGCTTGTCACTTTTGAAGATCACAGAATCACTAAGGCTGGAAAAGATCACTGAGATCATCTAGTCCAACCATCAATCCATCCCTCCCATGCCCACTGACCATGTCTATCTCACAGTGCTACATCTACACAATTCTTGAACACCTCCATGGACAGTGACTCCACTACCTCCCTGGGCAGCCTGTGTCAGTGCCTCACCACTTTTTTTGGAGAAAATGTTTTTCCTAATATCCAACCTGAACCTCTCCCAGTGCAACCTGAGGCACCCAAACCAATTCATCTCTGTGAAAATCCTCAAAATTTACACAAGTAGAGTTGATAGACCTATTCAGTTTTCATATAGTGTGACAGAGAACACATCTTACTCATGTGTGTCATATCGGGCTCCAACAGAAAACAAAATGCTGATCTCAACAGTTTTGCTGGCATGAGCACTCCCATTGCCTCCTGGTCTTGTAGAAAAGCTCCTTCCAAGTCTGGCCAGTTGTGGGGAATGTGTCGATAGTTGGCTTTTGCAATGGATTTTAAAGAGCTGAACTGTAGATTGCTTCCTTTTCAATTGGCTTATCCACCTTCTTGATGCACACCAGTACATAATGATAGATTTCTTCCTAGTGTTCTGTGGGCTGGTCAGCAAATTTGACCCACAGAGTTAGACATGAATGTCTTCCAGTACAGAAATGACATTGTTCGTCTGTTGCTGTGAATTCAAGTGCACCCTTATCTGTGAAAGGCTGAAAAAGAGATGATCAAAAATGATCTGTAGTAACCAGCATAACTCCCAAGAGAAAGCTAGAAGGAAGACAAGGAATCAACACAATTTTTAAATGAGCAACTCCCCCTTTTATCGTGTTTCTAATCCCATTTTCTCTATTCCTTTCTGTTTTGCTTTGTTGTTGTTTGTCTCTAGCATTTACATTCTCCAGGCTTTGTAATGCTTCATCTTAAGGGGGAACCTGAAGAGCGCATTTTGTCTGCTCACTAATAACCTGAATTTTTTCATCACAGAAGCCAATCAAAGGAGAGAGATTACAGGAGACGGAGTACTGAGATTTGCATATTAACAGCACAGTTATTGAAGAATAGCTGCCTCTTACTGGGAGCAAACTGTGCACTCCCATTGGCCAACAACAGCTGCCAGCCAATGCAGACGAGGGATTCAAAGGTCATATGTTGTTTTTCTTTTTTTTTTTTTTATTTTATTATTATTCTTCCTTGAGAGTGCTAATATAAATCAGATACCAAAAGCAGCGTGAGCTTGTTCAGCACTGCCTCTCCAACACACGGCATCGCTGCCTGCCCATTGGCTCACGCAGCTCCATCCCTGTGTAATGGATCATATTGTGTATATTAATACTCCAGCTTTACAGTTCTATTTCCATTAGAGGAAGATTGCCTGTGAGCCTCTTAGTGGATAAATAGGAATTTACAGCTTTCAAAAATTCTCTTAAAGCTTGCAAGATCCAGGGAAGAAGGAATTACACATGACTATTTTTGAAGCTTTAGAAGGTCCAGAGGACCTAATTGTGTGCTCAGATATGTCTGGGCAGCTTCTATTGAATTCTTTGGATACAATGTGTGCTTACAAGACAGCTAAAATAAGCTTTTTTTTTAATTAAAAAAATATATAGTAAATCCTTCAGTTATTAAAAAATTAGACCATAACATCTTTGGGGTGAGGTCAGCCACATTCCATCTCAGAAAGAGATGAAGAACCAAATTCAGCACAGATAACAAAGACAACAAAGTTAAGAAATACATTTGGAGAGTGGAGGTGATGTCATTCATGAACCAGCCCTTGATTTCACAAACCAGTTTATATTAAAGTTGAAGGATAAGCTGTGCATGAACTTCTCCCTGTATGCTTTTTAAAGTGAGTGCTGGCTTACAAAGGAATGGGCCTGTGCTTTAAAAGACAGAATAGAGATGTTTTCCTCTAAATAGTACAGAAGAGGATGCCCAAGTTATAAGTATGCCTCGCTTTCATCAGGGCTACATAGAACAGAGATGCCCCCAGCAATTTTTCCTTTCTATAGTTGTCTGTACCATAAAAAAAAGAAAGCAAAGCAAAACCCACCAAGAAATGAGAGATCTATATCTGCACCACTGGGTGAGGAGTGCCTTCTGCTCCTCAGCAGAGGTAGTTAACATTTACCTAAAGCAGCACATTAATTCCTACATTTTGTCCTCTACAGGGTTGTCCCTGCGTTCCTTGGTATAATTTGTGTCAGTGCTGTTTGTCTTCACTTCTCAAAGTGAAGCTGTGACACCAACCCTGCCAGCCAGGGGGAAAAAGCTGCACATGGAGGCAAAGAACGCCAGCATTGCTTCGATCAGATGGAGGCAGTGGTGTGGAAATTGCTTCTGTTGCATAAGTGTGTTTGCTGGTAAACCTGGAGTGATGGGCTGGTAAGCACACATCATTAGCCCAGTACCTGTGGATGCAGCTCAGTGCCACATCGGTGCAAAAAGCACTGTGAAAAAAAGCCCACAAAAGCAGAGGCTGGAGACTTTTCTATCAGCTTTTCTTTCCGCTACTAGAATTCATAGCTGCCTTGTGCAATATTTAATACCTGATGTTAGTTTCCACCCTTCAGCCACAGCCACTTTTCACGTACCAACTGATCGTCACCCAGAAGTGTGCTGAAACCCATTATAAATGGGCATACAATGGCCTTCTCCAGCACTAAATCACGGCCACCTCCACAGCAGAACAGGGCTGTTTGCAGCAGCCCTACGTGGTGATTCGGGCAGGGAGGAGAATAGGCTTCTCCCATTTAAACAGCAGAGTTCAGAGTGGCAAACACCTTCTGGTTCAACTTCAAAGCTGAGTGAGGCATTGGGCAACTCCAGCAGCACTGCTTGGCTTTGGGTCAGCTTTTGCTGGATCCTCTGGGCCCAGCATCCCTTCCTGGGATGTGTGATGGGGAAGGCACAGGGGAAGGCGAGGACACGCAATCCTGCCGTGCTGCATAAAGCAACGGCTCAAGTGTCACCCGCCTGGGACAAAAAGCAGCCCTCTAGCAAAGGTTCTCCCTCCAGTGTTCTAGTTTGGAACCACAGCCAAATGGGAGCCCTGCTGACAGGAAGATCCCGACAGAAACCCCAATCCCTTGGAAAATGGGCAGCTCTTCGCGCTGAGAGCACAGCGGATTGGAGTACAGCCCTCAGTCGGCTCTTTGCCAGGCTGGGCACCTGTCCCCGGCCCCGCAGGGGGACCTCTCCCCACTGTCGGGCTCTGTGCTCCCCGCCTTCCTCACCGCCCACTCCTTTTTCCTCCTCCTCCCGCTGCTCCTCCGGGAGTCTCTCCTCCCCTGCACACCTGCCTTGCCATTTGTCGGCGGCTTTGCTAGGAGGGGAGAATTTTCCCTCGCTCCCTTGCAGCATCCCTTCCCGGCACACACAGACACACACACACACAAACACACACACGGACACGGAGGCACGGCGCTGTGTGTGCGCGCGTCTCTGTGTGCAGCAGCGGCCGCCGCCTCTCGGCACCCCGCGCCGCCGTCCCCGCGTTCCCCACCGCCGCGGGGCGTCCTTCGCCCGCCGCAGCGCCGCCGGCCCGGGGAGGAGGAGGAGAAGGAGGAGAACGAGGAGGAGGAGGAGGAGAAGGAGGCGGCGGCGGAGGCTCCGCTGCTCCGCGGCCGCGCACCGGCAGCGGTAGGTACGGCGCGGGGATGGGGAGAGGAGAGCCGGGGGAGAGCCGTGTTGCCCCGGCCCCGCTAGAGGCACCCGGTACCGCTCCGCTCCGTTCCCGGAGCTGCGGGGCTGTGCGCCGCCCCCGCCCGCCGCGCCCCCGCAGCGCTGCCGGGCACCGCGCTCCCTCCTTCGCTCCCTCTTTCTCTCCTTCCCCGGAGAGTCAGAAAGTTTGCTCTCCTGGGTGCCCGGCTGGTGGTGGTTGTGGTGGTGTTGTTCGGGGTCTGCCTGTCGTAGGGTGTTGTTTTTGTGTTGCGGTTTGTTCGTGTGGTTTTATTTATTTTATTTTATTTTATTTCTTCTTCTTTCTCCTTCTCCGCTAGCGGGCTATTTATTTATTAATTTATTATTGGGTTTATTTATTTATTTTTAATTGCGGCTGCCGTCGCTGCAGCGGAACGGAGGACGGGAGTTCCACCGGGTAGGGAGATCCCGGGGCAGCCTCCCCCCCTCCCCTCCCATCCATCCCCTCCATTGACAACGCAGGCTGTATGCCCTAACCCTAACTCCCCCATCCCCTCCCCATCTGCCTACGTGGGTCCTTAGCTTCGGCTGACAGCTGGGTGGCTGTCAGGAGGTGGCTGTCCCGTCGCTCTCTTCCTCTTTCCCTTCGGTCTCTGAGCGAGTGCCCTAAAACAGTGAAGCTGTCGCAGCCGGGAGGTGACAACATCCCGCTGGGGAGGGATGGGGACGGCCGGCAGCGGGAGCAGCTGCCGTAGGAGCTCTCTGGTGGGAGAGCCGTATCCCACCCGGCTGGGAGCGGTGTCGGCTGCGGGTCGAGTCCTTCTCTTGTTCCTTGAAGCTCCTCGGAGAGGTGGCTGCCTGTTGTCTGGTATGGAAAAAGCTGCCTCGCGTTGTGCTCTTTAATTTTAAATGTGGTTTTTGGAAGGCTGCTGCTAGGGAAGAAGGCTGCGGTCCCGGTAAATTCAGGGCAAGGAAGCAAGTCCATCCTTCCCATGGACTGTGGATTTGCTGTGTTACTTTCTTCCATCTCTCACTGGAAGTTCTGCTGTAACACGCCAAAAGCTTTGATGCCTTTTGCAGTACACCACATTCACTGTTATTTTTCTTTTCCCTGTGGAATTTAAAAGGGAATGATAAAATTCATAGATGTTAATAAATAAGTTGAAAGGATTTTGAATTAGTGCATGTTGTAGATGTGCACACAGGAGTATTAAGTGCTCTGCAGCTCTTATGTCAAACCTTTTCCTGTAGTGCATTGTACAGAAGCCCCTTTGTCCCTTTAAGTATGACTGTTGTGGTTTTGGTGCTGGGGTCCCATCTCATGCTATGGAGGTGCCTTGCTAGGCACCCACGTTGGTTTGGTCCTAGAAATGCTTCACAAAGATGTCTCACTGTAATTATATATATATGTGTGTGTGTGCGTGTGTGTGTGTGTGTGTGTTTGAAATTGGTGATCGTGGCTTTCTGTTCTAGATCTTTTCTCCTGATGCTCTTATTTGTTTATTGGTGTTAGAGCCAAACAAATTGTGGGGGCTGGGGAGGGGGTTAAGAGGAGGGAAAGGAATAGTCTCAGTCTCTTTGCCGCGTCCGCGTGTGTAAAAGCAATGATGTAAAGAAATGAAGGCACCAGAACAGCCCCCAGCTGAATTCTGGACACGATGCCTCCCTCCCTCCCTCCCCTGTGTGTGCTCAGTGGCAGCGGGCATTCTGCAGTGTGTGGTATTTACAGAACTTGCAGCTTACTGTAGCTCTGGAGTAGTAAGGGAATGCTTTGTGTCCTCAGAAGCCAGAGAGTCTGGCAAGTCCACAGAACTATAGGTACAGTCAGGGAGCGCCGATGCACGTGGGAGAGTGTATGTATATAAATACCACTGGGCTGCTAGAGTTCATTTCTCCTCAGGATAGTTTGTCTTCCTTGGTCTGGAACATTTACCTTGAATTTTGAGGTGTTTTTATTGTTCCTATCTCGGTGTGTGTGTTTTAATACTAGTCTTAATCTCTGTCCTATGTAAAATAAAGCGGTAATAGCTTTAGTAGACACTATTGCCAGGCAAAGCAGGCAATAGATCATGAAATCAGACAATAGTATTTTGTTTCCTAGCAACCCCCTACTGTGAACAGAAAACAAAACGGTGGTGGATGCTTCCACATCACGAGAGCTGGATGTCAGCACCCTGAAGTAGGTACAGACCTACCAGCCACGCCATCAGATTTGTCCCTTTTGTTTCAGCTGCTTTGCTAACATTCCCCTTTTGTGGGAAAGGGACTTGCCAGTGTACATGCAGTTACGTGGTTAAAGTGCCGCTCTGCTTTCTTTGCTTGGTAGCTGTGTCTGTTAGAGTGAGGAGGGTGTGAAATAAGTGGTATCTGTGGTTGTTTGTTCGTTTTTTTTTGCCAATATGAATTATTTGAAATGCCCTTATTATTGCTGGAGTATTTCTAAATCCATGTGATTATAGATCCTTGAAAATCAGTTTTATCCTCTGCTGCGCCCAGTATGCAGTGCCTTGGACTTTGTCTGGTTAATTGTCTTTTAGCTTTGTGTTTTAAAACCGCACTTCTTAGAATGGATTAAAATAAAATTCTTTGCCACCCACGGGAATGGGAAGTAAAATCCCAAGTGCTGCTCTGCCACTTCTACGCTCTTGGCACCCAGTTCACCCCTTAAAAGAGCTGGAGCTATCACAGTGCGGCAGGAATGGGTTCTAAGCCGCGATCTTTCTTAAAGTGCTTTTGATAATGCGGTAATTCCCTTGGTTAGTCTCTGAGCGCTGAAATGGAATCTCGACCCTGGACCAATCTCAGATGCACTTTGTGCACTGCCATCTATCCGAAAAAATCCATTAGTGCAGGCGGTGGATGTAACCCTGTGTCTGTACTTACTGCCTATCAGTTTTCGGCTTTCCAGCAGGTGTTAGTGCTGGGGAAGCTGCTGGAGGGACCCAATTGCAGCACGGAGAGGAGGTGTGGGCAACTGTACAGCAGTGTAGGGGATTTCTTGCACCTCTGCTTCCTGTACTTCCTTTATAGTGGGGGGGTTGGAGCTAGATGACCTTAAAGGTCCTTTCCAAACCATTCTATGATTCTACCGTGATTCTATATTCTAAGCGGCACCAAGCTGTTAGCAGAGTTTTACCTATGAGTCTTAGGTATCAGGTAGAATAAACACAGTGGTGGTTTTCCTGTTGTCTGCACCCCTGAATTCCTGACAGCAAAGGTATGATTTCCATCTTGGAAACCCAAAAACTGTGAGAAATATTTACTGTAGGGGAAACAGCAAACATAGTTGTCTATGCATAAACAAACAATTAGTGTTTGTCCTAGGTGTGTGAGCTGTGTTCTCAGAGTGATTTTTGGAGCTCATAGTGTTATTTAAGAGATCCAATAGGTATAATTACTCATACTGCCTGTAGAGGTGTTTTTTTTTCTGGCATGTAACATGTACTCAGGTGTGAAAGTGTCACAACAAACAGACTAGGTGACCTTTAAGTGTCCCTTCCGGCTGAAACAGCTCAACGATTCTTTGAAATGCTCCTTCAATAAAAAAGCACTTGAAATGCAATGGTCAGAGAACACTCTAATCCTGATAAATATCAATGAGCAGCTACTTTCTTATAGATGTTTGGAACCAAATTTTTTTTTAGTGCCATAGCATGCACTGACAGTTTAGTAGTGAGCACATTAGTTGAATTTTAGGCGGTTTTGCGGTTGGAAAGGGAGTAGACTTTTTCCCAGTTTTTCCATGCTATTTCTTTCTCTTGTGGCACTCCTCCCAAACCTAGAATCTCTGTTAGGTACTCTGCAGGTTCAACTTGGTACACCGCCTCGCTGCAATCCCATGTAGCTTGCACCTGTATTTACCCGGCAGCAGGATGATGGAAGGCAAAGAAAACAAAAAGTACAAACAAACAGAGCAAAACAAAACAAAGATGGAGAGAGAGAGTTTGTGAAGTAGGCTGCATATAAACAATGGAAGACATTTGGAAGTGATTTTATATGCTCTACGTGAGATTCCTGTTATGCCCTATGTGAAATTCCTGTTATGCCAACTGCATTTCTTGGTAGTGATAAGTGTAAAATTTGACATTTGCTGTCAAGTAAATTGGAGGCTGGTGGAAGCAGTCAACCCATGACTGAAACCAAGGGGTAGTGCTTTCGTGCCTTCTTGCCACTTATCCCTCCTAAATTCTGTCTTGAAACAATGAGTTAAGTCAATTTTGTTTAGATGCTTTCGGTAGAAATGAATTACCAAATTGACAGTTTTGTTTTCTCCACTTAACTATGCAATGATGGCAGCGGCTAATGAGCTAGCAGGGAACATGCTGCTCATCTTACCGAGATGCATGTACTGTAGTCCTTTTGAATTTATTTATTTATTTATTTTTTAACAGGGCTGTTATTTATTTATTTATTTTTCAGAAGGTACCACAGCAACAAGGACATACAGTTACTGACTTCATGTTTAAATCTTATAGGCTTAATGACTGTTGTACGTTGGATATTTACCAAAGTATTTATTTCCCTTTTTTTTTTTTTTTAAAGGAGCAAAAACACTATATCAATTTTGGCCTCCGTTGAAGCTTCGTTTTTACTGCTTTCACGTTACAGGACTGTAAGCTGTCAATTCATGCCAGAAATGGAAAATAAATAATCCATGTGATTACAGAAACTGAGGATTTGGTTCAGCAAAACGTTGACTTGCTTGCCTTCCTTCCCCCCCCCCAGCATATTCTTAAGCTCATCTCTGCTTGCAAAGATCAATTGGATGCAAGCATGTGGTTAAAGTTAGGCATGTAATTAAATGCTTTGTTGAATAGCCTCAAACAAAACCTATAACCTTTGGAACTGACGTCTTTGTTCTGGAGTAAACAGAACTTGTGTAGAATTGTTACAGGATAGCAGAGCAAAGGGAACAAAATTTGGGAAAAGGCAAGTTCATGAGGCAGGAGGTTTCAGATTGGGAATTTACTGATGGATAACAGCATTGTTGGAAGTAATCTAAAATTAAGACCCAGCAGGAAGTAATAGTACATGCTTTTGCAGCATGATTAAAGAACAGCACAGTTTATGGTTGAGCTGACTACTGAAAGGAGTCCTTTCTTACACTGATCTTCTATGAACATATCTGAAAACTGAGTATGATATCAACAGATATTTATTGACAAATTCAGTGGATCTCAAAGAAGAGCAACAAAGTGCTCAGGTGTCTGGAGAAACCAGCTCAATGTGAAATATTCAGAAACAGTTATATATTTAGCCCGGCACTCAATATAGAGGTTGGTGACACTGACTGTAATATGCTTGAAAAATGTCAAAGAAATCTAGTTTTTCAGCACATTACCTTAGATAATAGAATCATAGAATGATTTGGTCATCTAACCCCATCTCCTGGCAGTGGGCAAGGACATCTTCCACTAGATTAGGTTGCTCAAAGTCTAATTCAACCCAGCTGTGAATACTTTCAGTGACAGAGCATCTACAGCTTCTCTGGGCAGTGTCTCACCAGCCTCTTCATACAGTCAAGGAAGTAAAAGCTTAAGATGAACTCTGGGCAAAAACTTCACAATAAGAAAATGTATTAGAGCTTATATTAGACCAGGTGTTGTGAGAGTACCTCCTTCAGATGTTTGGAGTTTTAAAGGCAAGTCATTTTAGTAGGCGACTAACAAGTGTACTAGAGGAAGCAATTCTGCATTTTGAAGGTATGTGAGTACAAGATCTAACAGTACTTTTTCATGTCTCTGTTTTGTTCTAGTTTGAGATGAAGGTTATGAGAGAAACTAGGTCAGCTCTTGGACCAGCCATCCTTGACTAAATTTGTTTCGATCTGGAGTGTTTGTACTTTGGCAAGGCAATTTTCAGTGTCAAGACAGTTGGTTTTTATGTTTTTATAAATACAGGACTCAGAAGAGGGTCATTATATGGGCTCATGTTGAGCTGATGTTGGGGCAATGGATATTCAAGGATCAGCTACAGAAGATTTTCTAGTAAACAGCTGTTCTTATTTTTTTTTTTTTTTTTTTTTTCCCTTTTAAAAACAATGGGCATCCCAGGGAGGTGTATAGAGCACATAAGTGACAGTTTCTGCAGAATTTTATTTGATGATGTAACGAATCTTACTGCCATCAGGTAATGATGAAAAAGTACTGTCTGCCAATCATCTCTTTGTGTCTTTCTCCCACTACTCCCCTGCCTCTATCCCCATTACGGTCTCTCATCATGGTGCTTCCTGGTGATCTGGATGGTCTGTGTGTGGTGTAAGTCCGGGTGACTTTTTTCAAAGGCTGTACAAATTGCAGAGGAGAAGGTAAATTTCCTTCTGTGACGTTTTTGGATACTCAACAGGCCTATTTTTGTAATCAGAAGTTAAAACCAGGTGATTTGGAGTAAGCCTTCCGTGTTTGATAATGACTAAATCAGCAATTTTTCATTAATACCATATTCAAATGAAAGCTGATCTGGGCTACAGCTGGTTGGTGAGACGGACCTTCAGTTTAAACAACTTATGTGGAGGGAAGGGATGTGCTGAGGGTATAGAAGCCAGGTGTAAGTTTTCTCTAGATTTCCTGTGTGCAGCATAGTATGGAAAAAGATGCTCTGTAGACAGTGCACTCCCAGTATGCCCCGTGTTATTGCTTAAAAACCCTCTGACATGCAAGGCAGGTTCAGCTTTTTCTGGACTTTGTATTTGAGGGCTTGGTTGGTGGTGATGGAGGTCTGGGAGGAGATTGACTGAAACTGGAGAGAGATTCAAATGGGCAGAACAAAAGGATTAGCACTTCAGTTATTGCCAATGCATTGTTGATGTTGGAGGGGCAGTTTCTGATGGATGGGTAATTACTTTATGGTAGACTAATAGAACTCATGCAGTCGAGGGGATAAAGCCAGGTAGTTGAAGATGGTGGAGCTGGATAGATTGACTACTTAGTATTACGTGTGCATGTTAATAGTGCTTTCCCTTGGAACTGTGTGTAAGATCAAGCTTGTTGGATGGGATCCTTTAGGATGAAATATGCTACGTAAGTGCAACACTCGTATTCTGCCTGTTTATTTTACACAAAAAAATTTTGGTCAACAACTTTCTTAGCTTTTATTATTATTATTACTATTATTATTATTATTATTACTATTATTATTATTATTATTATTATTATTTTCCCTGTCACTAGATCTTTATTTTTTATTTATATTTTAAATGAGACACTAATATGCTGGTGATTTCTACACAAGTGCATTTAACACAGTTAAATGTTTAAATGTTTAGGATGTGAGCTTTTCATCAACACATGATGAACAACAGTTCCTTTGTGGCCACAGTGAATGGCACACAACTATTTTAGTATGACAGGTTTGATTTATGTAGACTTTGAAGGGGTTTGTGCCCTACACACAGTGCAGAAAAAGTTTCAGTACGTAACAGCTGCATTGGGGGTAAAATATAGTGAGGGTCTGACACTGTTTTTTACAACTCTGTTTGGACCCAATCATACCTGTTAGCAAGCATTCTGACAGAGAAGCAAAGAAGAAATGAAATGGAAGTAGCTGATAAAGGCCCAGGACGAACACAGGGAGGGGGAATGCAATAACCAGAGTGAGAGCACGCTCTTTGAAGAGGTGCTGATGCTTGTGTCCTTGTAAGGAGAGTCAAGAGGACTTTCAGCAATGACAAATAACTTTGTTTCATCTGAAAGTGGCAGGTCGCTCCCTAGAATGTTGCTATGTAATATCCTAATTTAGTAGCTCCTGTGCGTGTAGAGAAAGAGCTTGCTATTGCTACTAAGTGACGCAAGCACTTCCCTCGCAGTCTGCAGCAGTAGAGGGTTATAGTTTGGTGGCAAAGATCCATGGCTTAATCTCTTCTGATGACTTACGATGGATGCTGGCATTGCTTCAGCACTGACTAAGTGAGCCACTTAGTTTATTGAGAGTTTTCCTTGGAGGTGTGACCCTTGCTTAGCAGTGAAATCCGATGAGATCACAGCTCTGGTAGTACAGTTATAGACGCATCAAAAAGTGTATGTTTATGGTCCTCTGTTGGCAGATAAGGATGGCAAGCAGCTGGATGTGAGCAAGCACTCTCTGTGGATTCATTGGCAGTAAAAGGGTGCTCTATTCATACATCCTCCTGCCTCCTCTGCATGTGTGCATCTGGCTCCCAGAGTCTTCAGGTGGAGTGTAAGCAGAGGTGTTCTTGGCAGGCTGCTGCATGTGAGAACTGAAGACATAAAGGACCTGGGAAACAAGTTTGATTTTCAAATCCTCTTTCTGTTGCCTTTCCATCAGTTTGCCTAAGACGAGCATCTCTCAGCTGAATATCGTTTTAACAAATGAAAGGGCCCTTGGGCAGTTTTTGGTTCAAGGTTATTCATATCCTAACACTGAGAGGAGATGCTGTTTATGCTGATGACTCCTCTTCTGCAGTGTAATCTCCAGTTTTGTATGAAGCAGATAGCAATTACCATTTTACTTCACTGACAACCTGTGAGGGAGCACATGTTTCCAGTTCCTAGAGGGAGCTGGGCTCAACTTGAGCTGACACACTGCAGGTGAAAGGCTGGGTGTACTGTTGCCAATCTACTTAGCTATCCGGTTGCTTGCCAGTTCTGTAAACAAGGTTAATACTATTACAGAAAATGTGTGAAACCAGCTGCAGTATGTGTGTCATTAGTTGAGTTTTGCAGTTTTATTTTCCATTTTGCATTTGTTGAACTTGTGCGTGATTTTGTCGAACATAGGTAAAGGGAAGCTTTTATTGTTTTCTTTGCATAATACAAGGTGGCTGCAATTTCTGTATGGGAAGGAACCTATCAACTATTTTATATTTTTTAAAGTAAAAGGTTGAAAAAATGGAATCTCTTTTTATGCTTCTTGGAAAGTATTAAGTGAGATTATGTAACTGCATAAAGTCTCTGGGGAAAGAGAAGTCTCACTGTCAGCGAAAGAACGGAGTAGCTGCTTAGTGTAATCTGCTCTCTGTGGATAGCGGTGAGAAGGAAGCAAATGGAGCACTCTGCAGTCAGGTTGGGCCTCAACCTGGGAGCAGCAGCACTTCTGATGGTGCAGCTTTATATAAGATGAGACTGCCAAGCTTGCATCTAGGTTTACCTTTTCCTTGATAATAAAGCCGATTCTGCTTGGTATTGTCTACTACAAATAAAATGGAATGGATAAGAGTAGTGTCTTTCCAGCTCATGTTACCCAAGAATAAAGGTAATAGTGTGACACGGTCAAACAACAATGTAATCAAGCAATTCTTCTGTATCAAAAGTGTAAGAGCTGTAAGAGTAGCTAGACGGTGGTCATCTTGAAATCATGCAGAAAATCTATTTCTTTTGGTTCTTCAGTGTCAAATGCCTGCCAGATGGAACTGAATATTGAATGGTAAGCAGAACATTGAATTTGGTCATCGTCAAGATGAGATGCTTTGACACCCCTGTCATCACTGAAATATAGTGTGATCTATATATAGTGGTGAGCACTGAAGTCGGTGCTCTTACTGTTTCAGGGACTCTTCAACATTGCTCCATTCTAGAGGAATCAGTTTGTTATCAGGGAGGGCAAAGAGCAGTGGCCACTCATACTGCGAATGCTAGGAAAATGAAGACCTAGCATTTGATGAGAGACTTTCTTTTGTGGTAACATCATTGTCAGCATAACACAAATGAGCAATGTAGGATGATACACAAGTCTCCATGTATTGCCCTTTTAAAGAGATTTAAATTCACTAATTCAGCGTTCAGTGGAAGGAAGGGAAATGCAGAACTAAAACCCCAAACCTGAAATAAACAGCACTTACGTGAATTCATGGTGGCTCACTGAATATGAGAAATGTTTGGAGAGTGGCTGTAAGCATCCATGCAAAGGAAAATGCCAGCTGTAAGTCATGTCTCCAAGGAATCCCATAGAATGGCCGTATGACAAGGTGTTTTGTAAGCATCTCAGGAACAAGTCTAGAAGCTGCAGAGGCAAAGTGAAATGAGAACTGCTGAAGTAGGTTTATTCAGTGCTGAGTTCATTCTTGGTGAGAAAGAACAGTCACTGTAGTTAAGAGTTGATTGGAGTAAAGAGTGTTTATGTGCCTACAGTTACTCCCAGTTGTCCTCTGAGGAGAAAGATCTTGTCTTTTTTTTTTTTTGCCTCTGCTCTGTTGTTCTCAATAATAAAATTGAATTCAGGATTGAAATTGAGCAGGAGTTCTGTATACATTTTATACATCAAGATAATCCCTGGGGAATCCATAATCTTAGGAAGGGAACCACTGATGGTTTCAGAAGGGCTGTGACCAACTACAGCCTCCAGTTAAAGTCAAAATTTTCTTCCCTTATCTTGCAAATAAATAACACTAAATATTTTTGGGGGGGTGGGGGGGAAAGTATTAAAGGAGTCCTCAGCAGCTGTAGAAACTGTAGAAATTAATGCTTTGAATGAAGAAGGGGATCAGGAAAAACTCTGGCATATGAGGGAAAAAAACTGTCTGTTTATAATACACACAATAAGTACAGTAAGAGTAATAGGCTGCATATGTTACAAGAATAAACAAGTTCATTAAAAAAAATTGTAGTGCAGAAAGGATGCTGCAGGGTACTGGAATAGATTATGTGAACATTCTGGGACCTGTATCAGTTGAGGTCTCATAAAATACGTAGACACAACTGTATTATCTTGAAAAGAGGCAGCTGCCCCTGCTGTGTAGCTGTTTCAGCACTGTTTGTCTGTGATTCTCACCAGGTCCTACAGTAAGTGGGATAAAAGGAAATGGAATAGTTGGAAGGTTCATGAGTTAAACTGGAATCCAGATGGTCAGTGTGTTATCCCTCTTTATGTCAGAATAATGGATAATGTAGCAGTCAAGATATAAGAGATGCTGGCAGTTGAACAGAATGGTTAAGTTTCAGGTTTGAAAATACTTTCTTTCATGCCAAGACCAGTGTTGAACACTTTGCCATGTTGTGTCGTTAGGCTTGAAACATTTAGATAAGTTCACTTTTTTGTGCATGATCCCTTGCTAACATAAGTTGAGGTTCAGTCCTGGGTGATACAGAAACACCAGGAAGCTTAGACAAAGTAAAACAAACCTATCTTCAAAGTGCTTTTGTAGACATAGCCCATGTGGTTAAAGCACAACTGAAAATAAACTGTAGGAATGCTAGGCCAGACTGCTTAGACAATTGTGACTCAGTTACTACACTGCTGTGTGTTTTCAAAATTGCATGCTTTAGACCATGTTGGAGGAATAATCTTGTAACGAAATGAATTCAGTAGCACGTGGTTTGTGTTTTGCATAGTGAAGTCGCCATGGACTTGTTGGAGTACTTCCAGTTGTGCTATCTTTGGTTGGAGGAAGAAAGTTGTCTGCATTCTAGGAAATGTGTGGTGAAGACACTGAGAAATGGACACCAGTATCTGCCTTTCTCCTGACTTTCACTCAATAGTTAAGAACAGAAGTAGTGTGCAGATCAGTAAAAATAACTGAAGATGGAAGGAGTACCAGAATAAGCAGAATTTTTGGTGGAGAATGTTGAACTCTGCTAGGAAACCAATTGGCTCCTGTGCATTACGTGTTGATGGAAATTGAGTTCTCTTTATGTGAGTAATAAGTCAAGTGTTCTGTTAAGATCTATGGGACTAGATTCTGGTCTCCAGTAATTCAAATCTTGAGTAATTCGGACTGTGGAGTTATTCACGATTTACACTACAATAACAGATTACAATCTTGTTCTTATTCCTTAGGATTTTAGTATGGTTATAAAAGGGATAGTCATCTTCATTTTCTAAATGTCTAACAAGTTACCTAATTAATCCAATACAGCCTTCATTCTGGAGGAGGTTGTTTAACTTGAATTTCGTTGTCAAACACCACACAGACAAGCTTGTGTGGTGCTAACATTAACCAGTTATAAGAGTTATCCAGATATGCTGTTCTATCATTAACTTGAATTAGTGCAACTCCAATTGTTTTCGGTAGAGAAAAGCCACATTGCTGAACGGAAGAAAGCACTGTACTCTGCAGCCACTGTGCAATTAACTGTTATAACCCTTGTGCTTGTCATGCTTTGTGTAAGATCCTGCCAGGGTGACCAGCTGCAGGTCAGTTGTGTGAGAACGGAGACCCTGGGGCTTAGAAACAGTTTATTAGGATAATACTGTAGTGTGAAGATCAGCTGTCACAGTAGTCGCTAATGACAGTGTGTGTCTATTTACTGTATGTTGTCTAAATAAGTGTTGCCTGAGTTGGGATGTTTTGCGTTCTGGAGGAGGGTAAGAAAAAACAGGTGAATGGTGGGGGTGTGAATGTGGAGCTGTCCTTTGCCCTGCTTACTGCAGGTTCTTCTTCAGTGGAGATTCTGCTGAGGATTTTCAATTAGAAAACGGATTCAAATTAAAAAAATTAATTGCCCAGTATTCAAATTAGGGTTGTTAGTTATTTTTCCCCCTCCTGTTTAGCCACTTATGTTCACAAAAATGAAGGATTCTGCCCTATTTCAGTTTTCATTGATGTCAACCAATGACACCAAAACATACCAAGGAGAAGAGAGAGGAAATAGATGAAGATGCAGGGAATGACAAAGTTATCCTTTAAGCTTTTTTCTCAGGAAGCTGGGCTAAAAAGATTTTTCTTAGGCATTTCTTTTTTCCAGAAGAAAAAAAAAATCAGAAAAGTTGAACTGAATTCCTTCATCCATGTCAAGGAGTACAGAGCATGTTGTCACTTGCTGCTGTCTCTGTATATTTGTCACTGGGAAGCCCACAGCAATGTGCTTTCCAAATGGTCTGTGAAAAATGTACATATAATCTGTTTTTAAACAAAATATATCTTGCTTTTTACCATCAAAGCAAAATACAGCTGCTATGTTGTGTAGACCTTTCGTTGCCCTTAGGGTGTGTCTAATGGGAAGTCTGCTGTGTTACTGCTGCCCATAGCAAGCTCTTCCTCACAGTGACTCTTGACAGATTTCCAGAGATTTTTTTTTCCTCCTCAAAAAAATCTTAATGTGTAAGTACGTTTGAAAGAGTGTCTTATTTCAGCTTTATAAGAACATCAGAGTTTTTTCTCAAGAGCACAAAGAAAACTCTATGCTTAAGATTCAGTTTTGAGAACCCTTCCCCCTTCTTCAAACATTCATATGGAAATACACCATTAACTGTGAAATTCCCTAGCAACCTTAGCAGCCTAGAAGAAGGGATCCAAAACCCAGCAATAGTCAATTCTCGAGAGAATTTGTACAATCTATTGTTAATATTCATTATATTCTAATAAGTGATTTGAGAAATTCTTTTCAGAGTCTCTTTCTTTCTTTGAACTGCAGCAGTTGTTTTGTTGGAATAGCACAATATTCGCTGCTGAAAAGCAGGACCCCAAGCTTCGTTCTCATCAAATCTCTCTTGAAAATCTTCAGAAACTCCAGTTTAAATTTAATTCCCTTTGCTAATTGCTTTAACGGCCTGTCATTTTTTTCTGATAAATTGTTCATTGACAGCTGATAGAATTATTATTTTATAACATAATAAATGGTTTGATAACTCTGCTTAATGAGGGAGCTCGTAATTTCAGATACATGGTGGCAGCAGTACATTCTGCCATGTGGGGCACTCTGACAGCTTTTGCTCCTCTTAATTCTCTCATTAAGACCAGTCATCCTTGGAAACACGGAGCTGGTGTTACGGTATGCGGTGTCTCAGGTGCAGAAAATCACTCAGGCATTGCTTCAGCTCAGCCTTATTCCCGAGGGGGCAGAGAAGTTCTGGCAAAACATCCCCTAGCTTGGCAGTGACAGGACCAAGCCATAGCTGTCACTTGGAGTGATCTGCCTTAGCCAGTGAAACGGGCTCCAACGTGATATTTTGGACTTGTTTTCTTCTTGGAGTGTCCCTCTTCTCTTTATTACTTCCCTGTTCTTTGCTTCTTCATCCTTTCTATTTACTTTCTCTGCTTTTCTATGTTACAAGGCTCTGTCAAAAAAAATCCCAAGTAATTTCTTTCTACTGGAACAAGCTTGTTGAGCTTATTTTCCATCTTTGTTTTTCCTTAATTTGATATTTGAAGTTTTCTGTATGAGCGCTTCCTCTGCAATACCTTTTCATCTACTATAGACTCTTTTTTTTATATTCTATACAAGTGACAGTAATGTGTGTGTATGTCACATGAAGTGAAGATGCTTAGTGGATGTAGCCCAGCAGAGCTGTATGGCCACATTTCTTGTTATTCGAAGGCTTAAAAACTTGAGCCTCTCTTTCAGGCTTAGAACTCAGTCTGTCTTGTCACCTGAGATCCTCGCTCTCAAAATACATTCTTTTAATATTAATCTCTGTTATGCTTCTTTCTTTATACGAGATCAGTAGCATAAGAGGCTACCTGCACCTGCTGGAATAGTTTTGTACAGTTGTCAGAATTCTCGTGCGCTTGCTCAAAGGTGCTTACTTTTATCCTTACTTTGAGGCAGTTGTTCCAAAGAAAGGAGTATTTGTACCATACAGCACCATTAAGTAGGTTACATGTGGGCCAGTCAGTTTGAGAAATGTGGTTATGGCATTAAGGTCCGTAATCTCAAAAAACATACTCACCTGTCTTTAAATTCAGAATGTGAGTATGAAATGGGGACTACTGGAAAGCTAAATGACTGGTGAGCCAAAGTAATTAAGGGAAAGTAAATAATCTCTAAGGTTCTCATTCCCCATGAAACTAATTTTGTATCTTAGCCTTCATGTGTTTAAAAATAGTTCCCTGCTAATTCAAGATGCTTGTGTACTATGTGTATGAAGAGCACTTCAGTTCTAATGAAAGGGTGGCAGATTAGGGAGTTATTTTCAATGGTTTGTGTGTGTGTATACATATATATATGTATATGAGAGACCTTCATTTCAGCAATATAAGTGAATGAATGTTCCTGTAGCAACAGCTTGATGTGCAAGACAGCAGGCGGTCAGTCAATAATCTTCTGATGGCTTGTGAGTAGAAAACCTTTGGTTTTGTGTTCAAGGCATAGAGATACCAGTAGTTTCACTACTTTTCTTCCCTCAGCCTATTAAGCCACTCACTGTTGGGCCATAATAAGCTTTCCTGTTTCAATTTCAATAAATCTGTTTCTTATCAGTGTCTGTAGTGTTTGGAATACAATTTATTAATAATTCTCTCTCACACTAATAAAATATACCTTGTAAAATGGATGGAATGCATTAGCGAGGCCTTATAGCTCTGGAGCTGCCGTCCGCCCTGAATAGTGCTAGCATGAGGCTGATGGTAGTCTGATGGGAACCTGTTAACTCCATCAGTGTCTCAAGTATTTATCTAGTGGGGCTAATATATGTTCATTATGTATCTGTAGATTTATGTGCTGAAGAAGATTAATCTTACACTTATTTCTGCATACATCCTGCCCTTTAACTCCTGTTGCTCAAAAAAGACCACATATATATTGCACATGCAGATTTCTTTCTCTTATTACTTTATGAAATAATAAACTTTCTTTAACTAAGAGTAACTTTCTCTTACTCTTACGTAGTTAAATGAGGTAGTAGGGCTGAAATAGATCGGGGACTCAGTTTTGTATGGGCAGCATACATGAAGAACGGACCGCATAGGCTTGCTCTGAGTGTGTGACATAGCTGCCCTAATTATGAGCTTACACTGTTTATAGGTAGTGCTCCATGGGCTCTGAATTGCTTGCTCCAAGTGCATGAATTTCTCTGCTGAGTGTACAGGAACCCTACAACTGTAAATTTAAGTCATAGCAAACTGAGATGTGTAAAGCAGACAGCCTGGATGTATCCCCCTGAGCATGAGTTGAGGATGCCGCGTGTTACTTGTTAAGCAGGGATGTTGACCCATTTGATAGTGAGTTCAGAGGAGCTGAAGATAGAATCGTAGAGTCCTTAGAGTTGGAAGGAACTTTAAGGGTCATCTAGCCCAACTCACCTGCCATGAACAGGGACACCTACAGCTCTATCAGGTGCTCAGAGACCTGTCCAGCCTGACCTTGGATTTCTCCAAGGATGGGGACTGCTTCTCTGGGCAACCTGTTCCTCACCACTCTCACTGTAGAAGACTTCTTCCTTGTATCCAACCTAAATTTCCCCTCTTCGTGTTTGAAACCAATTCCCCTTGTCCAGTCACCATAGATTCTGCTCAAGAGTCTGTCCTCTTCCTTCATACAGCCTCCCTTTTAGATACTGAAAAGCTGCTCTCAGATCACCTCAGAGCCTTCTTTTCTCCAGGCTAAATGTCTTTTTTTTACCAGATATGTGGCTCTTTTTTAATGCAAGTTAGAGGCTTTCTGGTTTATTAACTGCAGATCCTCATGCTAGCTTAAGAGGATTGGAAATTAGTGCTCGTGTCCTGCTGTCATCCTCACGCTCTCTGAAATCAATGAAGAGTACTCTGCGGATAAAGTCAATGCTTGGCCAGAACCCTGCAGGTTCTGGTGAAAGAAAATGAAGAAAACAAAACAAAAACAACCACAAAAAATTGGTATTCTTGAGAGCGGGGTAAACCTATTCAAAGCAAAAGAGAATTCTGTAACCTGTTATCTGCAGCAGGAAAACTGCTTTTTATTAATCGATCAAAGAAAATGTTGAAAATAATTGGAAAAACGAGGGAAGGAAAGGGAGGGAGGGAAAAACTGTGTTAAGAAGTATTAGTAGGAGGCTGATACTGTTTGTGAAATCAGACTATTCTTAAAGCTTTCATATGCTCTGTGTAGTATATAGAAAAATAACTTTTTTATCTGGGGAGAAGCTATGATTTTATCTCAGTAATTGAAAATAATCTGTGAAGTTGCTCCTTACCTATACTTAACACAGCCCCCTTTGTTATCTTTCAGTGAATTTCTCAGTAAATGTTGCTGCCTGCACTTGGATGGCATGATCCTATGTAGCAAACAAGGCTGAGTACATTCTATTCACCACTGAAAGCTGGTGTTTTCATGGTGGCATTTGGCAGTGATGCTATGGCTAAAGGTGGTTGTTGGTGCTTATTATGAGTTGTGTATACTTGAATGGTTTCATTCATGCCAGGTGGAAGCCTGACCAGATATCTACTCCAGATTTCTTTTCCTTTTGTTAAAAATATTTGAAGAGGAAAGTTTTGAGTTCTCAGTTTCTTTGATCACATTTGTTTGTCCGTCGACCCATTTCTTACAAAAATCTTGTTCTTTTTCTTCATTTCATAACTTCATTCTGTTGTGCAACATCAATGATTGCTGTTTGGTGACGTACATTGCTCCCAGCGCTTTTGGTTCCTTCAAAAAGCCACGCATGGGAAAACGGGGGAAAGGAAACACTAAAGCATATGGAATTATCTACACTGAGCAATCCATGTGCAATGCAGTTTCTGAGCAAAGATGATTTTCAGCTGCCTCACTTGCTGCAACTGGGTGATATTATTTTATGAACTTCTCACTTATCAGGGGTGTTGCTGGCTGATTTCCTCACAGTTTCACAAACACTGGGCAATCCCTAAAGATGTCACTCAGTAGTCATATCTGTCGTGCTTAACTTAATACACGTAAACAATTCTGTCATTTTCCAGTACAAAACAACCGGTGATAAATCCAGGTGTATTTATTTCACGTTTTTAGAAGAGAAGAAAAGCAAATGGATTCAACTGGACTATGCTATTGAAAATGCTACTAATCAGTTCCCTCAATAAGTGCAAAACAGTGAGTACTTTTATGGAAGTACTGATAGAGGTGGGATTTTTTTTAGTGTCTCCTTTTAAGAGTTCTCTTTTTTTTTTTTCTAAGGCAAAAGGTCTCATTTGAAGTCTATTGAACTTAATGAGAGTTTTTTTCCAAGTGACCTTCCAATGTCTCTTTTAAGTCTGTAGAGCCCCACAAAGTGGTAATGCTTAGAGGTGTAATTAGCCCTATAAATCTCAGTGGGTCATTAATTCTAAATCCCAGTAATGGTAAGACCAGCATGCATGTAAGTGAACCATAGTAACAAGCATAGAAGGAAGATTTATGTTGTCTTATTTTGGTTTGTGTGGCCATAGCATTTGTTTGTAACGTTGGCTTGGAGGCTTTCTTTTTGCGCTAACATATATCACTGGCATGTTTCTAGAAAGACGTTTGTATACATATGCTATAACCTAGATTTTTGTTGTTGTTGTTTTTTGGTTTTTTTTTTAAACATATTAGCAGGTAATGCGATATGGCTTAGAAAATCTCTCAAAGATAAGCGTAGAAATCTCAACTCATCATTTAGCTGTATGAAATCATACTTGAAAACATAACTGTGCTTATCAGTTTCATTCAGTAATGACAGCTCATGTTTTTAAAGTGCATATCTTTGTAAGTTTTGTTTGGTCTGTGCAGACAGAATGCTGAATTGTGCAGCTCTCACAGGGGTACACCCAGTTGAGGATGTGTGACCCAGGAAACTCTGAATTCTCCACTTTTGCACATACTCTGTGTGGATCTATGATTCTGTGATTGCAAGCCTCACCATCATTTGCAAGAAAAGAAAAGAGTTTCAGTGTATTCAGTGGAAAATAAATAAATAAATAAATAAAAATGCTTGCCTTTGGCTCAGTGAAAACTTGAATCTTGTTTTCCCCAATCAGAATTTATTGTAAATCCTTACTTCACATTTTGAGTTGGGAGAGGGTTGCTGCTATATATCTGCATAAGCAAGAAGTCAAACAATTAGTCAGTGGAATGGCATAGCTTTTACCATGTGTCATTGATGGCCAGTTGTGTGTCCAGTCCATCCCTTTGCACTTCCAGTGATATGAATTTTACTCTCCTTTGCTTCAGTCTGCAGCTTGGTATTGTTCAGACAAATGTTCTTGGCACTGGAAACCCAAGCCCAGAAAATAAGAATGTACCCCATCATAGACAGAACACCAGGATGAAGTAGTTAAGATGACTAGGGGCAAAAAGCCAGAAAATCACACAACGAATAAAAACCTCAGACTTTTATCAATGGAATAGGCCACTTAAGTGGGAAATTTTGAGCACTGGTATTCTCTTTGTTACCTGAAGCAGAAAGAGAAATGCTTGGTGTCCCATACTATTCTACTATAACAACATTTGAGCTTTCTGAAACATAGATTGTCATCATATCTGCCTCCACTTATAACTAAAAAGATAGATTATAAAGGCTTATTGCTTAGTCTCTGTCCTTTCTTTGCAGAGGTACGTATTGCCTTCACAATTGTTAGGGACCATCCCTGCCAAAGTTTGTTAGGCACTTAGCAGTAATGGGGGCTCAGGTGGAAAAGGAAAGGCAGACTGTGTGTGTTTTCTGCCATTCTTTAAGCAAGGAATCCAATTTCAGTTTGATTTGATTTGATTTGATTTGGAGCTGTTCTCCAGCAAATCACTGACTTTGACTGCAACTTTATTTGCTTTTTTTTTTTTTTGACCAATGATACCATTGGGCATTGTAGCGTACATGAAATAGTTTTGTAACATTTCTCTAATCTGACTGTAATCTGCTACTGGAATCTATTAAAAAAACATTAGTCAATGCAAAAAATAACACATGACTTAGATAAATTGTATGAGCTAGAGCATGGCCTCAGGTCCTACATGGGGGGACCTGAAGTAGGTTGACTGACCAGTTGTGTATTACTATTGTAGAGAACTTTGTATGTGCTTTGACAATCTTGTGGATGAAGAAAAATGAGTCAGGACCTGGGATCAGGAGAAAAGAAGTAGCGAGTGACCAGTAGAAACAAGCATCAGCAAGTGACCCATCCTGCTGGCTTTTTTGCCAAGAGGGATGAAATTCTGAATAGAAGAGGGCACAGCATGTCCAGTTGCCAAACGAAATGGTCTTTGAAGAGCTCTCAGCCACTCAGAGGGTTGCACCAAATAGTCCCAAATAAAGGGGTCAGGGACTTTCACTCTGTGTATTTAACAGAAGCAGACATGTAGTGTTCAAGACTTTGTAAGATACTATTTTTTGAGCATTTGTTGAAGCACTGAGGATCTAGAATACATAGGACTTTCCCTGCAAAAAAAAAAAAAAAATATATATATATATATCCTCATCTGAGGATAGCAAAACTGTTTTTGTTTAGGTTTGCTATTTAGTTTTTGAAAACTTATTTAAAGTAGTTTTTCTGCATGTGCCACACAACTCTTTTGTTTGTTTTTGTTTTGCTTTTAATCCAATAATATGATAGCATTGAAGTTAGTGTTATAAGTTGTTCTTTCATTTTCTACTGTTAGGCTTCCATTTTAGGAAGAACGTGATCAGGACAGGAATGTTCTCAGGATCACCACACTCCCTTGGGTTGTCATTACAATCACAAAAAAAGAGATGTGTACTGAAACTTTACTTCTATGTGCTCTATGTGATATCATTTGCTTAAATCATATGAATTGGGAGAGTTATCCCAGTGGATGTCTGTTATGATTCTTTTCTCTGGAAAGGTTATTCATAATTGTTGTTTATCGTTTTGGAGAGGATTTTTTCAAATGTGTCGTGAGTATTCATTTTCCATAGACTTGTGCCTAGGAGGCTTAAAAGTGATGATGAAAAAGAGTACACTGTCAAAAATAACCACTAACACAAAAACAATTTTCAGTATTTTAAGTGAAAGAAGGAAAGAAGAGGGAAAAGTCCTTTTCATGTTGCTTTCTCTGACTTCAGTTCTTTAAATTCTACCTCAAAATCTCAATTTCTTCCCATTTGTCTGCTCTTTTCAGGTTATGAACAGGAGGAACTTTTATTTAGTGAAAGCTTGATAGCATCCGTAAGAACTTGGCAGTCTTTCTGTCTGTTTTTCTTTCTAGTTAAAATTTTTGTTGTCATTTTTGACTGAATCTTCAATGTTCTTTACATAGAAAATGATAGTGTTCCTTTCTACAAGCTCTTACAAAAACATATCCGATGGGAGGAAAACAATATATTGTATTTGTATTTTGAGACTGCTGCAATATTGTGATATTAGTAACATTCTGACTAAGTTTGATTTCCAATCTCATTTGTTTGCCTGTGCAATCTCATATGTCATATACATATCACAGAAGATTACTGTGCCTCAGTGCAAGGAAATTTCTTCACAGAGAGAAATGTAGTTCTTACTGTAACATCTGATAGGAATTTTAAGCCAGTTTGATGTAAAATGTAAAAATAAATAAATAAAAATTCCTCTTTAAAAACTCGATTCAATTTTATACAATCATATTTCTTTGTAATGCTATGGGGATCGTATCGAAAATTGAAAATGGAACTGGATCTCCTAATTTTGCAGAGTTAAGGAAGAACAGATGGGAAGTCAGACTCTGGTTGTGTTTGACTTCCAGGACAGACCAGAACGACTGAATGCACTAGTTAGATTCTAAAGTTAAGAGAATATTTTTCAATGTGGAGAAGTGGGAAATCTGGTGATGGAACTACTAGATCACTCCTGCTGTTTCTCCAGGATTCTGTATTTATTTCTCCATTAACTGTTCAATGCACCTTCACCTTGGATGGAGAAAGTAAAGAATGAATCTTGTGTTAAAGGAATTGGAGTGTTTTTGCTGCTAGATCTCTTGCCTATTGATACAATCATATGCCAAGGGCACAAGCCTTTTTTCATTTTGAAGTTAGTGATGTCTGGGTTCATTGATGGACTCACTTGATTTTCAAAAGCTCCTTGAGCAAGGAGTCAGAGTTGGTTTGGAAATTGCTGTATTTATAAAAACTCAGGATGTTCTTTATGAATTCTTGTTCAGTTGTTTTATCATGGGATGCCTTGGGTGATCTGCTGCTGGAGCCCAGAGCAGGAGTGATAGATGACCATTGGCCTTGATGGCACCCATGGATGTGGGAAGAACTGCTGCAGGGGTCTGAGGAAGGGACGCTTCAGCCAAGTTGTTCTGCAGGAAAAGCACTGGAAGCATTCACAGTTTTTCTAGAAGCAGAACAAAAAAACTTTATAAATAAGACCCTGGGGAGTTTGCAGAGCTTCAGCAACCTTGGCTGACTTTTGCAGGAAATAAGCTTGCTTTGCTTCACTCTCAGGCCTAGGATGGAGGAAGTACTCTATGTGAGTGATGAGGCAACATTGTGATTCAGTAGAGAAGACTTGTGAGGGAGAAAAAGATCCTATATTCCTTCAAGGATTTTGGTTACACTTGAAATGTATTGCAGGAAAGGGAAATAGAGAAATACAGATTCTAGGCAGGGTAGGACTCGTAGAGTTAAGTTTGGGCAGTGATTCCCTAGGAAAGACTATGGCTTAGCTGTCATGGCATTTTTAGAATCAGCTTGCATTTGTGGATCATATTTCTTTAGAGACATAAAGAACAGGAGGACTGTCCCAAAATAGTTTGCCCCACAAACATGGTAAAAAGCAGACGTTCCCTACCAGAATAAGTCTGCTTCCTGAGTGTCTAGCTTGGAAACTCTGCCTGAGCTTATTAAAAATGTGTGAAATTATGTTGTCCAGTTCTCGTTGATACCCTTAGGGAAAGGTGGTGCATGCTACTGTAAATTCTGTCTTTAGCAACATGGGTTGAGAATCATTGCTCTTATTACCTCATTCTGAATACCTGAATTAGAGAATTAAAATAAGTACTTTCTTATCGGATGGAAGGATATTGTATTTGTCATATACTGAATGTATATAGGAAATAAATGCTCTGTAGACCCAGTTAGTTCTTGCTGTGGTTTGGAGATCTAGAATCCTTTCCCAAGTGTGCATTTGCCACCGAGTAAGGCCTCCATACTGTAGAAGCCATTAGTCATCAATTTCTATATCTGCAGTGTGCAGCAGAGATAGCAAAAGAGACGGTGCATTTATTGAGCCTCTGTGTGTGAGAGGGTGTTCTTTTTCTTTTCTTTTTTTCTTTTTTTCTTTTACTTTTCTCTTTCTTTTTTTCTCTTCTTTTTCTTTTTCTTTTTCTTTTTCTTTTTCTTTTTCTTTTTCTTTCTTAGCTGTCTCGTGTCAGTTTTTAACTTGCCTGGTAAACTACATGACCAAAACTTTTGTAGGTCCTCAATACTGTTCATCAGTTTGACGTTGCTGAAAAAAATTAGGAGGTGGTTTTGATCTTTGGAAAGAGTAGCCTGAATTCATCTCAGCTAACTTTTAGAGTGTTTAAGAAAGATGTCTCTTTCAGAAGTTGCCTGAATTTTCTTTGTATGGAAAGAGACAGATATCTTTGTAGGTCTGTATCTATAGGTATAGATTTTGATTTTAGTGTGGCTGACATCTTCTGAAGATACCTATCTCTTTGCATTGACTGCACCAAGAGTCTTGGATGATTATGTACTCAGTTCCTGTCGTTCAACTGAGAACAACATGAAGATGGTGAGAATGGTGAGCAGCACCTCCTATTCAGCCTTTCATCACCAACTTGTGCTGTTGTGGAGTAATTTGATAATAGGTAGACTGCTTGGACAAATGAGGCTGCCTTCACCTGTGTTGACAAAAGGATCAGCTGGAGGTCATTAAGAAATGCTGACAGTTCAGGGCCAGTTGAAAATAGAAGCAAGAAAGAATGTGTCTGTAAGTAACTTATTCTAACTGTTTTACTGTACAGAGCAGGAAGGACAGCTGTGATTTGAACAGTGAAGAATTAAGTGACTTTTTCACTGCTAACTTTCTGAATGACCTTGGAGAGTGACTTTGAGGGTTGAGGAATAATCATGTTCAGGTGCTTTGGTTTTCCCCAATTCCAAAAGAAGAGTGAACCACTCCATTTTGAGGAAGCATGGGGGAAGACGTGTCATTCCTTTACTGCAGTTCAGGAAGGTAACTTAACTTTTGAGGGGAACATGGGAAAATAAAGCTGTGTGTTTGTTGCGTGTATAGTTAAGAACTTTTTGTATACCTCTGTAGGGGTATCAGTACTGTGCATATACTTCACATTGGAATTTTTTGGAATTTTTAGAAGAAATTAATTGGCAAATTTATACAAAGTTATGCAAATCATAGTTTTAATCATTGAATTTAATACTTTATTGAAGAATATATTCACTAGCAGTGCATTAATTTCACTGAGCAAAATGGTATTGCCGTGTGCTCAGATCTTATGCCTTCCTTGCTCCTTTCCCACCTTTCTGTTCACTGTAAGTAATACCAGCTATGGGAACTGGAACTTTTACTGAAACGTAATAATATGCCTAGGGCTCTGTTTCTCTGAGTGTTACTCCAAGCAGTTTTTATCTGCAAGCTCAAACTCTATTTCTCTAACATGCCTGGCTTCTTTTGTCTCTGTTAGTAAGTTTAAATTAACACAGGGTTATTTTTGAGTAACTTAGTGTTCATTAGAGAAAATCACAATGAATGGAAATTGATCATAAATCAAGTTCAGCTAGTCCAGAAATATTTGATGACTGTAGAAAGGAAACATAAGTTCAGCTATCTTAAATTAAGGTGCAGTATAGTGCCTCTGGGACGCATCCTGTGTTGATGTTTAGCATTGATTTTGAGGATTGCTCTCACATAGAAATAAGTGAGTGCTTTTTCTACCATGTACTGTGATTGCAGTTTCTGCTGTCCCACTTGCAAACCATGCAGAATGTTTTGGAAATTGGGCTCATCTTTTCCATTGCTCTGGGAGGGATATTATAGAGCTGGAGCTGCTCTGGACTCAGCTCACTCAGGCGAGGTCTATTCTAAACTAAAGTGAATTTGAGAGCTCTCTCCTGTTCTCCCTTCCTGTATATCTTACTTTGAAGAAGTCACTATTTTTCAAGAGTAGTTCCACCTTTGGGTGTATGCATTTGTAGTTTTCAAGGTAGTTCATCTTACTTTAAATGTCTTTATTGGGTCTGAAAACTTTAACATGTACTAATTTCAGACTGTGTTCTGAACCCTCCATATCTGTTAGTCTAATATATGCCATGGAGGCCACGGAAGCCTAACGTAGCTCCCAATATCCATGTTCTAATAACTTATTATTTGGCCGAGGGCACTTCTGAGAGCTAATCCATATGTTTACTTTGGCTGGAGGAACTGAAATGCTTTAAAGAAGAAAAATTAAAAGATTTCCAAATGTTTCTGCATTTTTCTGCTCGTATTAGGCTAATCTGATTGTTTTTAATGTGAGGTCTTCTTTTGCCCTGGATCTTATGTAATCTGCAGTGCCATAAAAAGGTATACCGCTTCACTGCTAAGCAATGTAGACTGCCTCATAACCTAGAAAATCTGAGGCTCTCAAGTATACTGCGTATTCATAAACATTTTTTCTTTTGCTTTCTTGAAATGTCACCAAATGTCACCATTTGTGAGGTCACCATAGTCGGTATCTAGGTGGTCTCACTAAGATGTTTAGCGAAGGGGATGCATAACTGAGCAGAAGCTCAGTTATACTGAGCACTTACACTTAAGAAGTACAAAAAAACCCACCCATGTGCATATCAATTTTTTTGGTCATTGGGAAAATAATTTCTTATGCCAGGTTGGTTATTACCATCACTGTGTTAGCAGATAAACTAGTTATTTACCATTAGAATAAATTATCCTCTCTCTGCTTTCTCTTTCCAGGACAAAAAGATAAAATGTGACAGTGAGATCCTTGTCAGTATTAGAGAAGTTTCGCTTTTTCATTCTATTAGGCAGTTCTAGCCTATTTTGTGGCCATCTCTTAGAAAAGATTGCTGTAGATGTTCATACTAATTCAAGGGGTAATACAGTTCTGTCCTTTGTTGTGCTCATACAACTCTTGCATGGCTATCCATAATTATATTTAAGAAGCTCCATGTTCTTTCTGCTCTCCAGCTCTTTCAGATAAATCCACGTGAGTGAGGTCAGTAATATAACCTTCAGGCTTTGTAGCTATCCACATGCCTTTCATGAAGAGACTAAGGTATGGAGAGTGCAGCTTGGGAGCCATTGATGCCATGGAGCTGATGATATGCAGGCCTGCTGCCCTGGTGTTGGAGCCAGCTGGTAATTTTCTAATGGTTGGCTGGGACCTGGGCTTGGATGAAAGGGAGCTGGCTGTAGCCGTGGCCAGATAATTTGGAGATGCTAATGGCTCATTTGTTAAAACAAGTAGAAGGCTTGGCAGAGAGAGGGGATTTCTTTCTATCGTCTCCCATGTTCATCGCCCTTCCACTTCCCATCTTTGCCCACTGATCACCAAGCGAGTGTTCGTTTAGTAAGTGTTCTGTGTGTCCTTAAGGATGCTGGTTTTGAATGCCTGCACTTTGCGTGACTACAGCTGCTCATTGTGGAGATGAATTTTACTGTAGTTCTGTTTCCATTTGGTACAGCCTGGTTTGTTGCAGTGGCCCACCCACAAATATATCTTTGCAAACCACTTAAGAAAAGGAAGAGAAAGAGATGTAAGCAGTTGTAGACTGTTGACCTGATTTTGGGCTGCTGGCATCTGTGTCCGTGATGAAAAGCAAACTCTAGATTTTCCTTGTTAGCTGGCTTAGATTCAAGGCACTTTACACACAGGAGCATGGCTTTGTGTGTGATTTATGGCCAGAGCTCAGGCGAGTGCTTTCTTGTGTGTGGTTGACACAAGTGAGGTCTGTCTGTATGTATTCCTTCAGCATGCTAGTCGAGACAGTGTGTACATAAGTCTCTGCTTCAGGGTCGTGCTTTCTGTGCTCCCTGTGCAGGAACCATCATGTTTTCTTGCTGAGAAATTAGCTAAGGAAGAAAGTCAACTTTCTGAGCACAGGACTGTCGCTTCTACCATGTCAGTGCTTTTGGAAATTAGTGTCTATGGTTTCCCTTTAAAGAATGGAATTCTGTGCTCGGAATTTCCAGCTGTCTTCAGCAGAAGTGCTACAGCTCAACAGCTTGAGGTTTGGTTTTGTAAGCTGCCTTATCAGTATAGTCAATGCTGCCTTTAGTGTAGGTAAGTTCTAATAGGATAGTCAGACCCTAACTCTCTACTTTTTTCCTTACCAAATCTTACCTAAGAACTTTAAAACGTGAAATGCGAAGGTGACATCTTAACATTAAATATATATATATGTATTTTATCCACTCCATATCCACTAGTTCCAATTTAGAGACACATGGCTGCTTGTTTTATGAGCTGTGCCTTCCACTGTCAGCCCTAAGTAGGAAACATTACAGCAGTTCAGTGCAGAAGTGACAGTGGAATGGATCACTGTGATCAGGTCTGCCTTGTAGAGGAGTAGGTGAAATTCTGCCAGGTAGTAGTAGTGAAGAAAAGATATTTTTGACCACTGTTCACAAGTGAGAGATAGGAATTTGAATATACACTGAGAGGCATGGGATCTCATTTAAAGTGCTGCAGACTAATTTAAAATATGCCCATTGACAGCTTTTTCCATCTTGGATTCAGCCTGGAATAACTACTAGGAAATCGGTAGGAAAAGGGCCTTGAAGGGAGCTTTCGTGTTTATGTATGGAATATGCTTACATAGACTATGTGATACTCACTTTGTATTTAAAAAACTTCTCTAGTGAAATGCTATTAGATGATGATGATTATTTTAATGAATGTTTTCTTTTAAATTAACAAACTGTGCTGTGTTATAAATATCATGTGGTTTTGGTCACTTAGTAGGGATAGTAAAATCCTTTGATATATCTTTTAGCTGGCAATTTGCAAGTATTTTTCCATTTACGATGTATATTGTAGCATAAAGGGATCAAAAAAAAATATAATTGAAATAATTTTGTTTCCAGGGGGATTCTTTCCTCATTTACTTTTATGCATTCACTATTCATTTATTCATTCATTTATTTTTGTGTTCACTTTTTCATATGCCTTGAAATTGTCTTACCACAGTAGTAATCACTTTATTGTGGTGAATTTGTTCTTTTTACTGTTTGGGCTTTGCTGTTTTACTTAAGTTTTTTTTTTTTCTTTTTTTTCCAGATATGTCAAAACATTAAATAAATATAGATGAGATTTGCTATAGATCAATCTTAATTATCCTGAGGATCCTACACACTTTAAATCTATAAACATGTGTACAGATAACTTCAGCATGGAGGCAGTTCTGCTGAACTGGAGGGGTCTGTTTTTAAAACGTGTAGATAAGAATAGGAATTTCTAAGCAGTAAGGCAAGTGCCGCTGTGAGCTTCGTTCTTTCTAGAGGATGGTTTACTAAGGGAAGGATGTATGCGTACTTTCTTTTAATCAAACTAAGAACTTAGAGGAAAGCAAGGTCTCCTGGTGGCTTGAAATTGACAGCTTGAAAAGTGCTGTGTTGTCCAGTTTACAGCAGATTCGCCTTCTATCCATGCTCTTCAGCTGACTGAAAAGGAGGACAGCAATAAAACCTTGCTGCTTAAAATCTTACGGCTCATCTTTGGTACCCAGTTCTTTTGGTTAGTAAATCCCAGTTGTTAATAATAACAGATTTTAATACATGATACTACATTTTAATAGCTCTCTGGTATAACTATTACATATAATAATTGCCCATTAAACTTTCTTTCTAATCACTGCAGGTTGTGTTTTTTTGTTTATTTTTTCCCCTGAATGGGTGATTCCCCACCATGATCTCCTTTGTCCCTAGAGGAGCTTTACTGATTTCAATACAGAACTGCAAGTGAAGTTGCTTTTACTTCACAAATGGGTTTCAGATCGTTTTTGGTGGGGCTTCTTAGTATTTCTGGAAGCAAAGACATTAAAAAATAAAGAAGAGCTGAGCTGTTCAGGGAGGAAGGAGGAGAAACATAAGAGAAACACTAAAAATAAAGGTGAAAGCTTAAGAGAGGTCAGGGAATAAAAACATCCATGTGTGAGGTTCTGGGGGGAAAATATACTATAATAAAGAGGGAAGAGAAGGAAAATAACAAACCAAGCTCCTGTGTATTGTCTTGGCATTTATACCACGTGTCCCAGATAACGTTTGCTAGAGCAGTGTTTCCCACGTGTTGGAGTTCGGGTGTTATTTTTATGTGCTATTGTTTTTAACTCTGACTTTTCTCACAATTCATAACCACAGTTTATCAATTATTATTTTTTTTTTCTTTTCTACAGTACTTCACTCTTGCATTCTTTGTTCATTCAAGGGCAGATCCATTTCTTGCAACACTGGGAAAGTGAAGGTGGTGCACCTGGAATTAGATATGAAAACAAGGATTGTGTTAGCCGGGTTGAGCTGCTGAGGGGTGACTGCAGCACAGTGATAACTGTTGACTTGCAAATTTCAGATCATCTCCACAAAAGAATCGTCACAGCTTCATCTTTTAATCTCATTTGCATCCCAGCTCTCTGCCTGCTGAGAGACCTGACCTTCCTGTTTCACGCAGTGGTACCGCAGTTGTCTGATTTATCCTCAAATTAAAGGGAGCATGATAAAAACATAATTTTTTTATAATCAAGCCAGGGGAAAAAACAGAGCAAACTGGATCATCAGATGTAATATTTGATGGGGTACATCTTCCAGAATTAGATATTAAAAAAAAACAAAACATTGGGATATTAAGGCCTATTACTAACTGGTGGTAATTATACTCCTGGCATAAATCCAGCACGAATGTTGCAAGGTACAGAAACTTTCTCCAAGAAATCAGCATTCAGCCCTCTATGCTTTCATAGGCTCCAGGGAAGGAAATTGATAGATGTGGCTTGTTTGGTAAATTTTGTGAAGGAGGTGTTTTTTGGTGACGTACTTCCTGAAGGCTGCTATAGAAGCATGCAATACTTTGTAGTATTACTAGTATTGAAATGAACCGTATGGAACAAAGATGTAGAATAGGATGTGTTTTAGGATCTCTGAGTGTAAGCGATGTGGGGAATGCACAGATGAGTGTGCCAGCTCTGCTCAGAAATGCTGTGTTGCCACAAAGACTGAAATCAGTAAAGCAACTATACGCCCTTTTCCTCAGCCTTTACATTTAACATCTAGTGTACACAGGGGAAAGAGCATTATCAACTGTAAAATGTGTGACATATCTCTGAGACAAGCAGAGAGGCTCTAAAAATTAAATGTTTAGTGGCCTCTTGGTAGTATTACAGGAGGAGGATGAAGACAGGAGAGGAAAGAAATTCTTCCATGAAGAGACAAAGGACAAAGAAGCTGTCCTTGGAGAGCTAGCAAATAATGGAGTTTATAAGGAGCTGTACCTAAAAGATAGTTGTGTATAGAAAGAGCTTTTGGAGTTGTGTGAAAAAGTACTAGTGGTGAATATACGAGGGCAGTGCAAGCAGTAGTATAGCTATGTCCTGTCATCTTCATAAAGCAGTTTCTGCAAGAAGTCCATCACTGCTCAAGGTTTCCCAGCTGCTGTGCACTACTTCTGGCATTTGATTCCCTGAGCTGGCAGTGATCGCAAATTCAAAGACTTAAACTGCAATTAAGAATGATGGCTTCAGACAGTACTGTTCATCACCCTAAGGAAAATAGAGCCATCAAAAAATCCCTCACTTATAGATACTTGTGATCAAACAGCACAAACACAGGCAACATTTTAAAATGTGTTACCATATATATATGTGGAATAGAGTTAGAACTATTCTGTGATAGGCTAGATACTACAGGAAAAGTCTGCACACATTTAAGTGTGTGGTAAGTAGCTCAATTACTCACACTGTTTCTTCAGTGAATTATTTTTGGTAAAAGTACCGCAGTTCTGCAAAATGACCCATCAACTTATATTAACGTGCCCTTTTAGGAAGTTACTGCTGAAAGCATATACACAGAAAGTAATGAAAACCCACCAGACTTCATATTAAAAGTTTTCACTACCATTCTCTCAGTCTGTTGCAAGGTTTACAGATAGGGCATGTGTAATACTGTGGTCCTGATGATTTGCTTAGGAGTATGCCTTTAACATTTTAATGCAGCATATTTCTGTATCCTACCTTATTAATGAGTTTGAATAATACTGCTATCGCAAATTAGTTATGGGTCAGCAGCTGCTAATTTTACAAGGCTGTACTATTTCCTTCCCAGCTTTGCAGACATGCTCATATGTCATTCTGTAGTTACCGAGGGTAGATGTGAATATCACCTAGAATCCAGAGGGTTGTTTTTTTTCTTGTATCCGAAAGCTTAGCTACTGGTTCCACTGGAAATTGAGAAGATAACTGCAGTATTCTAAAAGTGAGGGGCTGTGGAGTCACTTCAGATAGAAGGATGATGTTTGTGAGGAAAAAATATAAATAAATCTTAGTGTATATGCATCTCTCCATTCTGGGTAAGTGTGAGAGGACCTGGTGTGGCAAGCACTCAGTTGAGACACTTTTTATTTCTGAACAGTGATTCCAGGTGTTCTTTGCATAAATGAATAGTGGCCCCTTGATGATTTCTGGAGAATCAAAAACATCTCCCCATCAATTCTCAATGAACTCAACATTGTTATCAGTGTTGTGAATGGGGCCAGAGAAATTTCTTTGGATTGAAAATCACATCTTTGGGACAACATTTTCTGCACAAAGCTGGAAGTACTGACCAGCCACTACTGCTGGAGAGAAGAACTTGAAAGCTTTAGAGGAATATGCCTGTGGGGGTAAGCCCCAGATCAATATACTGTGAACATGGAGAATGCCCCAAGAGAAGGTTAAATCACAGGGAAGGGCTGTTGTCTCAACTATTCGTGGAACTTGGATGAGAGAAGGTTCCAGAAATCAAGGAACTGAGGTCTATAGATAGAATCATTAAGGCTGGATAAGACTTCTAAGGTCAGCTAGTCCAACCATCAGCCTGTCACCACCATGCCTATTAGTAGTGTTCCTCAGCACAACGTTTATATGGTTCTTTAACACCTCCAGGGACATTGACTCCACCACTTCCCTGTTCTGATGATTTACTGTCCTTTCTGAAATGAAATATCTTTCTAATTTCCAAGCCAAACCTCTCTGGTGCAAATTGAGGCCATTACGTCTTGTCCTACTGTCGTTACAGGGGAACATTGCTGGCTCGTGTTCAGTTGAGTGTAAACCAGCACTCCCAGACCCTTTTCCCCAGTGCAGCCACTCTGCCCCAAACCTGCAGCGTTGCTTGGAGTGTCCAAGGCGCAGGACCCAGCACTTGGTCTGGTTGAACTTGCCATTGGCATGATCAGCTTAGCTATCCAGCCTATCCAGATCCCTCTTCGGGGTCATCCTCAGGCAGGTCAACATTCCCTCCCACTTTGGTGTCATCGTACTGAGGGTGCACTCAATCCTGTCATGCAGCTCATCAATAATGGTATTAAACAGGAAAGGCCCCAGTGCTGACTCCTGGGAAACACCGCTTGTGACCGGTCACCAGCTGGATTTAACTCCATCAGAAAAAGTCACATACAGTGTTGCTCCAAGAAACATTTCTTTCTGCTTAGAAAGGTGTTTTCCTCAGTCCACGCTGGTCAGCGTTCTGTCCCTTTCTACAGGAAACAGTCCTGTGCTTAAAGTGAAGAATAAAGAGTCTTGAGGGTACCCACCCAAACTGCTGAGTCCCAGAAAAAACAACTAGCTTTGGCTATATCTAGAAAAGCTAAGCAAAGAGTTAAAGTTGAAATCTGGATCTTATAATTAACTATTCAACTCATTTCGTTTTTTCTTTCTTTTGCATCAGTGTCCAAAAATATGTGTGATCTTATATATTATGCATGCTATAGTCCTTAGGCAAAATAGGGTTAGTTGAGGACAGTGTCGGATATAGTATTTGTCATTACCTTTGATTTGCCTAGTTGCATGCTGCTGTGGATTTGTGTTAAACTATTAGTACTTAAACCTTGAATGCAGATTTTTCTGACTTTTTTTTTTTTTAAATTCTTGACATGCCTTATTTTCCTGTCATTTTCAATAGCAAAAATGTCTGCTGTTAAATGAAGTTTGCCACCTCTTGTATTGATTCTTTAAAGAAAACAGCCACGTTGAAGTAAACGTTCCAAATTCAAATATTTGCTTCTCTTTCAGAAGTGCTGCTAGTCTGTATTATTAATTGCATTGCTTTTGGATAGTAAGAAATACATATATTTCTGTACAGAAACTCGACTTTCTGTTGAGTAGCTGTTCCATAAAGGTCATATTTCCACCAAACAATAATCCTAAATGTCATGCTTTCTGATACATTTAACCATTTCATATCTAGATATATACTTGGCAGAACAGAGCACTTTGCTAAATGAGTTTCAGAGATTAACAGAGTAATTTAATTCAGAATAAATTGAACATCAATATTGTTCTTCCTGGTCCTGTACCTTGCTACTTTCATATCATCAGCCAGTTCTGAGAAGAGATAGTTGGTCTCTATTTGTTTTCTGTTTTAAAAGGTGATTGGTGTACTTTATACCAAAAACTGTGCTTAATGCAATGGCAATGATTTAATAAAAAGAGACACTTCATGCCCTAAAGCGGTTTGCTTTCTGGCATTCTCGTGGGATTAAAGGGGTGGAAAAACTACCTGCATGTTTTAGTAGGCCTGTAAAAGCTAAGAATCCACCCATCTGACCAGAGGCACTTATCTGTGGTGGTTATGTATTTTTGGAGTAGTGTTTTGAATATTTCAACAAGGTTTGTTTGGGCATACACGTGTTACATGTATGGCAGAAATGTAGCTTGCAACCGCTACAGTATTAAAGGCTTTTAGTGAGGGATTTAGTATAATATTTCAAATATTCCTGCTCTGTGCTGGGTTTTCTCAAGGGAGAATAGAAACCTGCAAGCATTTTGTTCTTGTTCTCACTCTTTTCATTTGCACTATTATTCCAGACTGTATGTATTTCCCTTAGATGCTTGCTGTTTCACTGCCTTCTTCCTCCTTCTCTTAATGTTTATAATAGTGGCTTAGAAGGAACTAACAAGGAGAGGAAGGGAAAGCTTCCTAGAATGTCGCAGAGGGAGAATTTGGTTCATGAAGCAGAGAGTTAAAATTGTCTTACACAGCCGATTAAGTGTATGCTGTCTTTGTATGCATGCCCTTGTGCAGTTCAATGTAATTTATGTTGGCAGAGTATGCAGTTCTTGCTTAGTGACCTGAGCTCAGACTGTGACATGTCCAGCGCAGCCTGACAGTGAGGAAAGACCACCTACGTATATAAGCATATAAGATGGGATTGTTAATGTGGAGGAAGTAATGTGAAGTTAAAGATGATTTTGTCTGATCTTCATTTGCAGGCAGATAAAAAAAAAAAAAAATAATAATCAGTTCTGGTTATTCATCCAAGGTCCTTGACCAGTCATTACGTTACTTGCTTTAAGAAAGATCTGCCAAGTTGGCAGCTAATGAGACTTCATCTGGGTAAGAATGTTTTAAAAGTAATTGTGTATGAAATTGTAGTATAAATTTCCATTGGTTGTGAGGGGTGAATCATTGCTAGTCTATATCCCTTAGGTGAAGGGGAGCTTATCTGAAATTATACTAAAAGTAGAGATGATTTTGCACTGAGATTTGAAAAGGTGTTGCCATCTTTGAAAGATGCATACTGAAATACAAAGCAAGAGTATAGATGTATTTAAATATATTAGGTTTTGTTTTTCTGAGATTACAGATGTATAAAGAGACACAAAAATATATGCATATAAGTGGGCATATATATATATACAGTAAATGTATTTTACAAAATGCTTCACATAAGCAGAACAGCTATTATAAACCTTCTTTCTTCTAACCCGAATTTCCCCGAAGTATTTCTTCTCACATTGCCAAGAAAGCTGTTTTGCTGGAGCAAAAGAAAACTAGCCTTGCCTTTTGACAAAATTATCATCTGGTTGTTTGTCAGTGTCTGAAGCATAGTAGTCCTTATTTGCTTATGCATATGTATAAAGTCTCATAGACTATCAGAGTATTTATTGGACTTAGTACCTAGGAACCTGAATCATGAATGAAGGTCCTCTCTTTAATGCTATGTAGACACAAAATGTGTATGTCTGTAAGCTGGTTGGGAAAACAACCAGAGTATGAGGTAAGAGGTAACAGATGGCTACAGACAGATGGAAGAGTACAAGGGAATAATGAGACAGTATTGACCAGTGAGATAAACTGTAGTTTTCAGCACATGGAGAAAAAAACATATTTTTGGAATCATTCAGCAAAGCATATTTTGATGTACTTTTCTTGGAAATGTTAAACTAGTAGACGGTGAATGTGCACAATACTGAAAGAGATGATTTCACCATAAAAACTGACAAAAGTATCAGGACATAAAGTGGCTTAAAAGTGAGAAGAAATTCAAATAATTCATGGAAGACACGGATGCAAAGAGGAGTTATGTGGTTAAAGTGAATGGAAAACAAACTTTACAGTGCGATATGACTAATGCAAGATTGCGTGTGTCAAGTATAGAAGAGAGGATACCTGTGCTTTGGCCACATATAAGCTGTGTGAATGAATAGGAAAGGCTATATAGCAAAGGGAGGTTATGAAGAAGGAATGCACTGAACTGACACACAAGTAGGATTTGAGAGACTATCAGAGTTGAAAATGTTATCCTTGTGGTTTGCATGACAGGCAAGATAGTGATATTGTCCAAAGTGATTAGAGGAGGATATGGAAAGCTGAGATAGGGCAAAGAAGTTATCTGCTTTATTTTATTGGTCTTCATTTATTCTGATCTAGAGTAAGACATCTCATGGCAGAGAAGGAATAAAAAGGGGATGTTAAGCATTACAGGAAGAGGATTTAGTGGAAACAGAAGGCAGTCTGAGAGCAGAGATGGAAGATTCGTGAATCATTCCCTGGGAATTTTGGTTTGCAGATGTTGTATCATGACAAGGCATAGGTGAAGAATAGAAGGAGATTAAGGACAGAGCTGCTTTGAGTTTCCCACAGGAATATGGTGAGGAATGGAGAAGCACTTGAAATTTGGCATTTGTTTGATGAAGAAAGACTTTCAGAACAACAACAACAAAAAAAAGTGAAATCTTCTTGTATTTTTAATCAAGTGTCTGCAGTGCAAGGTTGGATACTCTTACTATCTTTGGAGATCATTTTCAAAGGCAGTTGACTTTACAATCCAAACCATTTGGATTGAGGCAACTTTGCTGAAGACTGATTTGGAGTAGGTTGTACCTTAGGGAGTGATGATGATTCTCCCAGAAGATTACAGACTTGCTGGGGCACCATATTTTAGATGATAATATATTCTAACATTTTGAGGACAGCTGTGAGAAACCTAAAGAGAAGTTACAGATCATACTGCAAATAAACATTGATCAAAACTTTTCCATGAGTTATATGAATAGTTATCTAAACATATTAGTTTTTGTAGAGGTGATGAGCACTTATTCTTTCCTCTCTTGAATGAAAATTTCTGTGGTGTTGACTTCAAAGAATAGGGAAGAAAACACAGCCTCTACTGGGATTTCCGAGGTATTTAGAAAGACAAGGTGTGCATGGGAATTCCCTTTTCTTTCTTTCTTTTTAGATTTCTCTTATTTCTAGGATCTAGATTATCAGTATACAGACACAAAACTGTTGAAATTAAGAGTAGAAAAGGGAAGAACTGACAGTGTATATTATAGAGTGTGTTTGGAGCAGATTTTATATTAAAAAGAGTATTTATTTTGCTGTGTGAGACTGAAACGAAAAGATTTTTTTTCTCTATGGAATGACCCAAGAAATATCTGAAAATGAAATAATAACTTGGGGCACAAGATCAGCCTTTTGGTATAGTCCTGAGCTTGATTTTATGCATAAACTAAGGAAGTAAATTCTATCCATAATTGGTAAAATGGCTACTCAGTATGTTGAGAAAATCCTGAGTGAGGTCTCAAATTATGCTTTATTTATTTATTTTAAAGAAACTTTGTCAATAAATGAGAATAAAGGAATAAAATATTTTGGGGGAGAGGACAAGGGGGGGAAAGAACTGAACACCAGAATTTGTTCCAGATCTTAGTAATCTGTGAAAGATAAGGTAACTTGGAGTTAGTTGGGGAAAAAAAAAAAAAAAGTGTTTGATCAAGAATAAAATGTTCTGCATTTTTATGCAGCTATTTGTTTATTTGCTTTGATAAGCTCTGTTTTAATAGTACCCAGGTGAATGCAGTATCATTTTGAATTAAAGAAAGTTGACTAACTGGTTGAGGTATTACTGTCTTACTGTGTTTCAGAAGGGTCATTCAGAGAGATTTATTTTATTGCATGTACTTGCTCATGTCTCATTTTTAGTGTCTCATATATTATTACTGGGGATTTGAAATTAGCATTGAATGCTGTGAACATTAAGGGCTAGGCCCTAGTTGGTACTGCAAAATGGTATGAAAGGACCTTTAGAACATGCTCTGAAAGGAGAACTAAAAACTTGCGTACTGAATGGGAACATCAGTGGGATAAAACTGGCATTTCTGGCCTTTTGCCAAATCTTTCCTTCTCTGTTACTAACCTCAGGGCTGGATAAGTAAGGATCACCAGGTGGTTTGGATTCCTTTTTCACTTCTCTCTGCTCACTGAACTTGCCTGCAGTACTGCTGAAATGATTTAATCCTACTTTCAGAGGTTGGGTGATGCATAAAGATAAGGAAACAAAGAGCCAACAAACAACATTTTCATTAACAAATCTACCAGCTGCCTTGGGCATCTTTCCTCTCTTGGCACCTCTCTGGTAACTCCATCAGTATTTCCTTACCAAACTGAACTCTGAGATCCTTAGGTCTTTAGTCTAAACTGTAACTCATCTTTCCAGCCTTATTGTGGATCCTGACCTCATTCACCTTGACTTCCATCTAAGACCTTGTCTGGTACCAATTCTTTTCTGTCTGTGAGCAGCAGGTTGTATCATCACTGGCACTACTAGCATTGGCATTAGAAAGTAGTTACTAATGCAGTTTTGGAATTTCTCACATTATGGCTGTTTTTCCTCCCAGCAGATGCTTGAATGGCTTCTCTCAACGTGTATTTCCCCTTTATCTGACTGCTTACTCACTTACTTCTGTATTTAGATTATCATATATTTGCTCATGAATCCGCTCTAAAGCTTTCTTCTCTTGGTAGCAAGATTGTTTTTGAAGATGTACTTCCTCTCTCACATAACGTTTGTCTTTTCCTCTTAGTTCTCAAGACTTTTTATCTTCTATCAGGACCTTTTTCTGAGACCATCAAACGTCTTCTATAATAGCATGAGGTTGGAGAAGGAAGAAGAAACTACTCTGAGTAGTTTGATTGGGACTGAAATGTTACTTCTAATATTCACAGCCAGACATTGCCATTATGATAGGGCAATGAAATTCACCTCAACAAAGTGGCCACATGCTGTGTCCTTAGTGCGTGTGTTTCATGAAACTGGCTAAACAGGGCCTTCTGCAGTTTACAGGGCCTTATGTTAGCTGTTCAGAAGTTAATGAACTGAATTAAGTCTAAGAAAACTGAAAATAAAGTCTCAACGATAGATAGATATGTATGGATATGTATAGCTGTTGGAGAGCGCGTTCCTGGGGAGGAAAAAGAGTTAATGAGGCATTTCAGTGTCTTTATATGGAGCTGTATAAATTTCATCCACTTAACTTTAGCAAGAATATCCTGGAGTGTTTGAAGTGTGGTGAATAATTTAAAATAAATAAGGATAATGAAGAAGACCCTTCTTGCCGTTTTGAAATGTAAATTCCGAAGACCCTTTAAAGTTTTTGCTCAGACAGAAAACAAGTAAATGATTAGGTCTTTCATTTTATAAACAGTTGGGTGGAAGACAAGTTTGGTTATCTCAACAATCTGTTTGATCTAGGTCTGCAAGCATGCGGTCATCTGTCTTTATTGTGTGAAATTGTAACTGATTACTTTTCTTTTGAGTGCTCTTGAAGCTGCGTCCAAGAGGGCTTATGAAGACCAGATGAGATTTGTTAAGGGTGGTTTCTTCAGAAGCAGTCTGTGTAAAATACGACATCTTTTGAAAGCATTGTTAATGCTGTTATTTCCTGTTCTAACATTGCCCTTGACCTTAGGTATAGGTAAAACTTTTACAGGGGTACTTGCGTTCTCTACAATTAGGTAGGTGGATTTGTTCTATACTTCTACTTCACAGCAGGTATTTGGCAAATATAGCATCTCTGGCTAATGGGACTCAATTCTAAAATCTTTATTGCCCATGGAAGCACAGTGTGGACATTTCCAATAAAATTTACAGTACACATGGTGGATACGAGATTACTTGCCAGTACCCAGTGTCTTTTTTTTTTAGTTAAGGTTATTAGTACTTAGACAAAGTTTGACTTTTGACAGCCTTTGTGGAAATCATTTAGAAGTGAAATATAAGGTAAATTGGTGCAGTTGCTACATCAGTCTTTCTTGTATATTTCTAATCAAAGGTTTCTCAGAGGTAGCTACTACTGCTGAAGTAATAAGATCATAAAAAAAAAAAGAAGAAACTAAAATTAAAAGAAAAAATAAAAAAGCAGACAAGATTATTCAATTGCAGTAGCTTTTATGAAGGAAGTTAGCTGCACCAGCAAGGTATTTGCTTTCTCAGTGTGTATTTGATATTGTCTCACTTCAGAGTCATTTTCAAGAAAGAAGAAAGGATATGCCACATGGCTATAGCTTTGACCAATACTAATCTTGTTTCCTAAACCTTTGCAAGAAGGCATTAAAGGAGCTTAGTGCAGCTCCATCTCCTTTGCTGTTGCTAATGGTTCTGGAAGTCTGTGTTGGAACACCAAGAGGACATGATGTGAGTGACAACTGTCATGGAGAACCTGTCACAAGTTCTAATTTGAATTACTGTTAAAAAAAACACCACCCAACCAAACAACAAAACAACAATCTGACAGATACTAAACAAACAATAAAACAATAAACTGATAGATACTCCTTGGTGAATGGGCCCTGAGAATTACTGCATGTCATTGGCGCACAGTAATGTACATCTGACCTGGGGATGAATAACTATAAATTTTGGCAGAACTCTGAGAGCCTTCATGGAGAAGAGTTTCGAGATCTCCTATGATATTCTGGTAATCTAGGCTAGGATCAAATATATTTTGGCAGATATATGTTTTGTTCTCAAAAACTTTTTATTCCAGTGTTTCAGTGTCATTACTGTGAGAAAGTAAAAAAATCTTTGTTGCTGTACTTTGAATGCATTACTTAAATCCCTGTCTGTTATGGATATCTCCTCCTGGTTTCAGCAGATGGTTTGATATATGACAATAGCTACAGAGTTCCTTCTTGTTGTCCTTCTCAATACATTAAACAATCTTCACTTTGTCCACATTTCCTCACAGGTTATCACAGAATCACAGTCACAGAATTGTAGGGGCTTGAAGGGACCTCCAGAGGTCACCCCCCCTGTGAAGCAGGCCCCCTATAGCAGGATGCACAGATAGATGTTCAGGGGGTCTTGAATATCTCCAGAGAAGGAGATCCACAACCTCCCTGGGCAGCCTGTTCCAGTGCTCCATCACTCTTACTGGGAAGAAATTCCTTTGCATATTGGTGCATAACTAGTCCTGTCCCCACAATTGTCTGCTACAACTCTGTGTCTCTGGTTCTGCTTTTTTTTTTCTTTTTTTTTTCTGAAGTGTGATGCTTCAAACTAATCATAACACAGCTCTATTTAGAGTGGATTACTTTGCATGTCTCACGCTTTGTGATCTAGTTAATAAATTCTATTACGGTGTTTTGTATTTAGAAAAAAGTAAGATTAATATCCTTTACTGGAGATTCTCTCTACAGAAACACAGCTAAGAAAGTCTTTTTTCCTCCTGTATTTGTACAGCTCATTACACAGTTTGTTATCAAGATCGCTTGGGTATCTTGAATATGTTCATATTAATTCATAGAATTGTAGAATTTCTTGAGTTGGAAGGGACCCTTAAAGGACATCTAGTCCAACTCCCCTCAAAGAACAGGTGCCAGAATATACATAATCTGTCACCCATGTCACTGTATTTCAAATCTGGTCAATGGAGCCTGGCCAATTGGACAAGACCCGAGGAGTCTTAGTAGGTTCCTCAAGTACCAATGATTGTATCGACTAGCTCTCCATTAAGTCCAAAAATAATTTGTCCGCAGTCTGAATCCAATTCTGTCTTTTCGGCTCACTGATACTCTTTTGAATTCTAATCTTGCTTTCCAAGGTACTTGGAGCCTCTTGGAACTCAGTTTTATCTATGAAATTTGCAAGTGGGCCTTCCATTCCACTGTTTATGCTATTGAATATTGAATGAATTGAACATGAAGCACAACCACGTGGAGTCCTGCCTAATGTGCTGCTCTCTTGCGATTGTAGTGGTTGTTTTTTGATTATTTTTCCAACTCGACAGCACCCATGTTACTGTTCTAGTCATTTATTAAGGGCTGCTGTTCAAAAGTGCTTCACTATATTTTGGTTTTGCAGCCCCAGGATTGTGAATACAGTTACTTTACGGTGACATTAGAAGAACCATTCTATTTCCCTCTGTCCTTTTTAGCTGCTCTCTGTAACTTCTGTATCAAAAGCTGACTTTCTTTTATTCTGATCTTTTTTTTAGCAAAATGTCTTGATATATTTCTTTCTCAACTACTCCCAGATGTGGGAGTAGTTAAAATGTGTTACTCCAGTTGTGTACTCTGGATGATTCTGGCAGTTGTTTCAAAAACTCTTCTCCTTAATTTTCCTGCCTTGGTGGTATGCAATAGATCTCCGTCATGGGAGTGTTCCTGTTTTTTTCTTTTGTTTTTTTTTCTTCTTCTGTAACACATTTTATAATCATTGCATTGAGGTTTCTCCAAGTTCTGAATTTCTTTACAGCCTGGAACTAGATCAATAGTGTATGTTCTTGATGTACAGTGCATTATGCTTTTTCCACCACTGTTGAGCGAGCAGTACTTCTTTACATTTTAGACACATGGGTTATTTAAGTCTCTGTTATTTGAATTAAATACTGTTTTATTTAGATATCTGGCTCCACCAGCTTGTTCCCAGTGCTGTTTTGTGGGCATATAGAACTTTGAGTAGATTTATTCACTATTCGCTCTCGATGCTCTTCTTGATTAGTTTTCCTGTTAGCTTTTAGGCCTTTCTCAACATCATTCCTCTTCATACATCCCCACAGGACTTTATTGTTTCTCTATCCTGACTTAAATTATTTTTCAGTTATTGTAGTAAATCGTTGTACTTTCCCATTTTTCACAAGATAAACTCTACTCCTACCCATTCATTCACATGACGCTGCCCACTTGCTAAAGAAAGTAAATTCTTCCATGTCTACAAGGTCTAACATAGAAAAATGCTTAATTCAGAATAGGAGAGGTTAAAATTCTTTTTTATAGACCTGGCAAGTTCTTTTCCTTTATGCTGCAGTGATGACACTGTGACTTCAGCAGTGGTTGCTGAAATGGTATCTTGGCATCAGCCGCTGCCTTTCTGTTACTCAGTGCTCTCAAACTGGAGCCTGTGTATGTGGAAGATGAGACTTTCCAGCCACTTTTGTCTACTGCAAAGGAATGGAATGCCATCTGTCAAATTTCACTGTAAAACTTGCTTCTTTGATCTTTCAGTTCCATTTCAGCCACATAAAATTTCACTCAGCGCTTGTGACAGAGCAAATAAGAGCCCTGCAACTCTTAACCCACACTCTTTGCGTGCAAACTGGTTTCCTCATCAAGGGTTTAGGAATCAGCCATGCTTTGATGTAGCAGGCTGAGATCTGTGGCTCATTTCAGAATGTTGTGATACCAAGGGCTTCATAAATAGGAGATGTGATTTTCAGCTAGAATGCTTGATCTCTGAGTATTTGTTTTCCATTTGAATAAATTGATTTTACATTGTCTTGATGAAGTCACTGTGCCAGACTTTAGGTTCACTTGGTCTTAGAAGTAAAGAATGTTGCAGTAAAAAAAATTCCAGTGCACTAGGGTGATTTGTACCTTCAAGTTTTGGCAACTGTGAGGCAGGCATATGGAAAATGCCATGATATCTATTGTAAACAGCAGTGAAATAGTTAAGTGCTGACATTGAAACCAGCTGGAGATGTTTCTCTGATGTTACCTTCAAAAGAGGAGAATGGGGCCTTGATTATGGACCTCTGTGGAGGAAATGTGTAATGACAGCCAAACACAAGGATTTTTGGGCCCTTGTTGTGTAGTGCCTTGTTACTGTATGTGGAAGATGTTTTATCAAAGGTCTATAAAGCAGAAGTTGAATTGCAAACTGTGGGCAAACACATTTCATATCCTCCTCTGGACCTGATGTACAAATCAATATGATCTTCTTTTCTGTACCCCTTTACTGAAGTCCTGGTCCTTTAGCCCATCTTGTATGACACTATGCTTGTAGTTCCAGAGACTCCATCCCAGTCTTGGGTCTTGGCCTTCAGTTGGGAGTCTCAAGTTGTGAGATTGTGTCATTTTTCTTTAACTGCTTAGTTTGCCAGTGCTAGGAAAAGTGCAGAGCTGGGCCTTTCCTTTTCATGGCTCAGAGGGCCTGTGTATGCTTATGACATATCTAATCAAATGGAATTAGTGGGAGGATGCATACTGCAGCTCCAATTCCTTTTAATAACAGCCTGAAGGATGGCTTTTCTGCATGATCTCTGGTGTTCACTGTGTTATTTAAAGACCTAATGTTCTGTCATATATAATTTATGCAATAGAGGTGCATTTCTATTATATTAGATGCAGAAGGATATTAGCAGCAGTACACTGCTGTATTTTTGCACTACATTTTTTGCAGAGATAAAAAGACATTGCAAAAAATCAAGTTTTGCTATTTGAACAGCCTTTTTCTAGAACTTTTTCTAAGCAAGAAGTTGTAAAATCAGAACATTTTAAACTGAAATGGATCTTTGGAATCCATCCAGTCCAACTATTGCTCAAAAAAGGATTCAATATGAGGGCTGTTCTGAAAGTAGTGCCTCCTATTTTGTTATGTTGTCCCGTGATGTCACAGGTGTTAGTGTTATGTCAGTAGAGGTTGAATCTTCCTGCCAATATTCAGTCACATTTTGTTGTTGTGTGAAAGATGGCAGCAGAGGGGCACTATGACAGAACGGCATCTGATGTGGAACTGCATATGAAGCAAAGGTGTATTACTGAATTCCTTCATGTGAAAAAATGACAGCCATTGACTTTTGTTGACACTTGGTGAGCGTTTGTGGAGACAAAACACTGGATGTGAACGCACTGAGGCAGTGGGGGTGGTGTGTTTCAGAAGTGGAGACAGTGACTTGAAAGACAAGCCATGTTCTTCGTGTCCTTGCAGATTATTGTGAGTGCAGTATGCAGACTTTTTCTCATTGCTGGTGCAAATAAATATCTAATGGTGGTTACTGTTGAAAAGTAGAATTTTTTAGATTAGATTTGCTCTATCAAGTACTGTTATTGTGCTCTTTTTGTTCTTTTGTACTACTGTATGGTACTTTGTTGGTAGTTTCTATGGAAATACATAAGAGGCATTACTTTCAGAGACCTACATAGATAAGGTTTCTCAGAGTACTGTCTAGTTAGAGTTTGATCATCTCCAAGGATAGTGTTCCAAAAACGTTCCAGGTATGCATTCAACACTCTGACCATACTTATAGTGATTTTTTTCCTTATATCTAATCAGAATGTTCTTTACTACAAGTTTGTTTGTTGTCTTATGCATTATCACTTCACATCTTTGAGAAGAGTTTGGCTTTGGCTTCCCTGTAGTCTCTTGTCAGACAGGTATGGGCAGCAGTAAAATTTTTCCTCATGTCACAGAGTGAAACAAAACATAGAGCTTTGATGCTACATAATTTTTTAATCTTTTTTTTTGCAAGTAAAGTTGAAAATAATGTAAAATAGAAATCTACACCAAGGTACTATATCCATCTGTTTATATATCTACAACAGCACTGCATGAGAAAGAGAAAAGAGCCCTGCCCTTGAATTTTTGTCTCACCAAAAGTACAGCATTGCCTGTTGATGATTTCTACAGTTCAGCTTGGAGGATGTGATCTTTAACAAGTGTCCTCTGAGAGCTAATCAGTGTCAGTGCTGCTGTTGGGATTAGTGATGAGAAGTTGCTGTGAGCTTCTTGGCAACACTTGCACAACCCTGGATTGTTTGTTGTCAACAGAAAGACAGATTTCTGCCTCCTTCACTGCACCTGGTGATGAACTGAAGCCCATCCAAGCAGATCATCATGATGCTCTGCCGGAAAAGGCCAGAGAGCTGTTGGCTGAGGTGTTGCTTGAGGAATCTGGAAAGCCTGCTCACCCAGCTAAGATCCTCTGGCACCCAGGTTTGCAAATTTAGCTTAAAGATAGTAAGGACTGGAAATTTCACCTTGGATATAAATTCTGTTGCTTTTTAAGTGATGGAGTTGCAGGCACCTAGAACCCTTAGGGTGCCTCCTGTAAGGTCAAGCAAACAAATGGGATGTCAGAGAAGAAAATAATTGATGCTGTGCTTGAGCTTGCTGTAAGCCCTTAATTTTGGCACAGAGCTCATTACTCAAATATGGAAAAAGCTAGGAACTGACACACGCTCACATTTTCCTCTTCTTAGCAGATGGCCAATTCTACAGACCTTTTCTGCCTGTTCTTTATGAGCTCCTGGAAAAAGATATCCTCTTTATTATTTTTTTTTTTTTCTGATCTCTGACTTGTCAGTGTTTCCTCTGAGCCCCTGGATATGAGGTTCAGAATACACATGCTTCCCAAGAAATATTAATAGAGTGTATCCAGACTCTGTGATCCCCTATATATTCACAGTCATGGGAGCAGATACTAACGCATCTGGCCATGTTTGATCTCCTTCATGGATCACAGCCAATTCAGAGATGCCTGACTGGTGACTGAGTGTCTTAGCAAGGAAAGTGCCTTGGTATCTGATTGGCCTGTATTTTTTCAGGAACACCGGATCATTAATAAATATTTTTTCCTACTTAGAAGCTGTTTTCAAAGTGATGGACGCTCTTTTTCTTCTATCATGGCATCCAAATGTCAATCTTTTCAATGAGAGAATCCTTTCACCTATGACATCAATATTTGAATACAGCTCTGGTGAGATGCCTGTTTCCTACATATAATGACAAACAGACATCTGCATTTTTATAGCAAATGGTATCTCTTAAACAATTTGAAATTGGACTTTGAAGGTAACTGTTGTTTTCAGATTCATGTTATTTGAAGAAGTATATCTTATATTGTAAGATATACAGGTATATTGTAGAAGTATATCTAAAAAGTACATGTATGACCATCTTTCTGCACTCCTTCTCATTGCTTGCTGTGTTCCAGTAAATCTGTAGTTTGGTTTTATGTTTCTATCACTGTCTGCTGCAAACAGCACACATTTGAAGAAACAACTCCATAAATACCCATGTCCCAGAGCTTTTATACACCTTTGCTGTTTACATTTTTCTGACAATGAAGTGTCTTCCTCAGGGTCTCCTTTACAAACATCCCTTTTATAATGCTGTCCAATTTTACCAGCAGCTCATCTGCATTTACCCTTGCCTTGGTTAGAATCATAGCAGAGGTTCTCAGATGCTCACTTAGTTCTTCATTTGTATGGTGAAGGACAGGCACGTTGGAAATATCATTTCAAAGGCTGCCAGAAGGTGGAAATACCTAGCAGAGAGCAGAAGAGAGGCACGTGGTGCGTCATGGGGCTGTGCTGGCCGTAGGAAGGATAGTGAAGAGTGGAGCAAAGAGCTGAGCTATCTTAGGAGAGGGCCTTCTGAAGTGGCCTCTTTGCTTAGTGAAGAGCCCTATCGTGGTGCCCTGCCTGAGAGCAGCACAAGAGTCAGTTTGAAACTGCAGTTGTTTATCTCTGAACTCTTCTCAGTTGTGCTGCTTTTTGATCCTCTAGCCCAGCTGTAATGCAATAATTAACCTGAACCTTTTAATTTCTCCCAGTTGGCTGCAAATTAACTCTGTCATCATGTTGTGTGGAGTAATCCTTCAAGCATCTGTGGGGTACGCGGCAATTTTAACGGTTTATGAGCGTATAGGTGCTTTCTGTTTGGTCAGTATTTCTGTAACTATCATCATAACTTTCATTATTTTTGGGATTTGTGTTTGTGGAAGAACTGTAATAACGGGCCTTACTGTCTTAGTCACTGCACATGCACAGAACAAAAAGCAAAATCCCCACTCTCATTGCTGCGGGTATGTCCAAAGCTCCTTAGCAATACTTGGGGCCAAATCTGCTACTTTAAAAACAAAATGTGGCAGAATTAGTTTAGGGAATTTGAGGATCGTAATCTTACTGTTAACAGAGTTTTGTTTCTTGAATAGACTGCTGTTGAGATGTACTGAAATAGCGTTGTTTACAGTTGTTTCAGGTACAGAGAGCTCTTCAAGGCAGAAACATTTCTGATTTCTTGCAAATGACATTCTTAAAATAATTTGGATTTAGGAATGAGTTGAAGAGAAGATGGGATTTTCACGTTGACCAGTTAAATAGTGGCTCGTAAATCTCATATTAGTATCAAAACAGTGGGACAAGTGTTTTTTTTTATCACACGTTTCTTTGTGCTCTATTTAATCAAGAGCCTAAAACTGCCATTTTATTAGTGTTGTGCAGTAATATGCTCCATAACTATATAGCCTATTAAACACTTCATAAAGCCTTCAGGGAAACTTCTTTCAAATGTTACACTATGTTTTTATAAGTTATAGCCCTCTGGAAATTGGCCTATTATCAGTTTTCCATCAAAATGGAGTGTTCCAGGAGAATGGGGGATGACCTAATGTGATCTCGATTGAAAGCATGAGTGAAACTTGATGATTACCAAGTATTTCGGTATTGCATATGTTAACAGTGGATTTTTGTCAAACTACTTGTCGGTACATCTAGGCAAGCCAGAAAGACATACCTAGAAATTATGGTTATTTCTTGTATTACTGTAATAATTTCAAAAGTAAAGCTATAGCTCAAGCTGTAACCCTCTTATTTTGTGAATTGAGTGGCAAAAATCCAGCTTGGGACAAGATCATACAGATAAAACAATCTTTAAATATTCAGAACATGATCTTGCTTCTTTGCATTTGTAAAAGGGTGGTATGAAAATCTAGAAGAACACAAAAACTAATCTAGCAGTGTGCCAAAGTAATTAAAGCAAAGTAAATAATCTCCAGTGTTCTTATTCCCCACAGAAATTGTTTAATATCTTATCTTTCCAAACTAATTTTCTGCTAATTCATGATGTCTTTGTAAGGCCCTCCTTCTTTGGGCAGTGCTGGTGTTTTGCACAGTATGGAAATATCTCAGTTCCTCTTAAAGGGTGACATGTATTGGGTACTGTATGTGTTCTAAATTAAAAATAATAGTAAGAAAAAGATTTTTCTTCAATACAGTGGAAATGCCAAGCATAAAGCTAACAGCTGTGATCCCTTTTGGTCAGTTGTTGTTTACACAGAGGAAGGTCTTTGCTTGGCACAGGAGTGTGTGGCTTATGATTCCAACACTGTCTTGGTGCCAAGGGACATCTTGCTGCTGGGACCTGATGTTCATCTTGTTTTAGTACCAATCAGAGCTAGCTCTGATGAAGCAGAGGAGGCGTACAGCTGTCGTGAGGTGAATCAGATTATCTGGCTTTGGATAGTTTGTAAATATTAGAGCCTGATGACCAGGCTCATGGTGGCTACTGTGGACAAGAGGCAGGATGTTACTCTGAGGGTCAGCTCAAGCTTCTGCTTTGGACAGCCCTTGCAGCACTCTACCTGTCTAAACTTGTGAGGCATCTGAATAAAAAAAGCATGGCAAAAAGCAGTAAGATGTTGAATGTCAACTTTAGATAGTCTCTCTGGATTGAAAGGAGAAACTTGTTGGGTAGCCTTCATGCTCAAAAACTTCTTATGCTCTTATGGAATTAATATTCCTGATATTTTTATATCTTTTTTGGTTGGTTGTTTGCTTTTTATTTCCCCCCCAAAGTAGGTCTGTCCTATAGAGAGTAGCATGGCATGGGGCAGAGGAATGGTGACTTTCTTCCAGTCCAGGGGCTTGGTCATTTGCCTGTAATGTGGGAAATGAGCACAGTCTGCCTCAGCTGGACAAGTCCCAGGATAATCCCTGCTTCTCTGAGTAGAAGGCCCTAACCACAAGTACAAGCTTGGCTATACAGTGTTACTATAACACTTCTCTTGAAACTGTTAGGCTGAGCAGAAGTCCAAGTTCACTGAGGCAGAAAAGCAAACAGGGATGAATGTGACTTTCTATGTAGTGATTATAGTGAAATAGCCAAGATGATGGAGAGAGATGTCCCAGGTGTGTGTTCTGTTTTCGAAGGACTGCAGTATTCTTACATAGGAGAGCATATTTATTTCCTTATGTGTCTGCATATCTTCAAGTGTAGTTTTAACTGAGCAGGACAAGAAAATTGCAAACTGGTGCTGTGGTGCAGTAATACAACCTAAAAGTTTTCCTTACTTTCTTTTTTGTTGCCAATTAGAAGATTTCACTGTTGTGCACAGATAAGTTAAATGATAGAAGATTGCAGGAGCAGACATTGGGCAATTAATATCCTTCTTTGACATGAAAACAAATGGTTTGGCTGTTTCTAAACAAAAGACCCTTTGGAGGCTGCTGTGCCAATCTTTCAGTCTGGACTTTCTGTCTGTCTACTTGGTCCCACTCCAGCTGCTGCCCTCAGACCTCACCATGCCCTTGCACACTTACAGATCCCCTCACTCAGGAAAAGTGTTAGAAATGGGGATTAATGAAGAATTATGCTGAGCAGGGCAGACCATGGCCAGATGAGTATACTGACCTCAGAACCAAAGCACAGCTGAGGCTGACAGGGCCCCCTGGCTCCTTCTGCTCAATCTCCTGTCCCAGCAGGGACACCCAGAGCTGGGTGCCCAGGGCCACGTCCAGGCGGCTCTAGGAGATCCCCAAGGAGGAAACCCCACAGCCTCTGTGCAGCCTGTGCCAGTGCTCCGTCACTGCACAGCACAGAAGGGCTTCTGGTGTTCAGAGGGAACCTCCTGTGCTCCAGTTTGTGCCCGTGACCTCTGGTCCTGGCACCGGGAACCAATGATAGAGCCTGGCTCCAGCCTGATTAGCCAGCAGCTGCAAGTTCACACAGGGCTGGCTTCACTTGTCCCTTTGTTCCTCTGTTTTCCCCTGGTTGTTCAATCCTCCATGGTGCCTCTGAGCACTCCATATGCATGGAGCTGGCCTTGGTGGGCCAATGACTCCAGTGATGTGCCTGGGGGAGCAGGGCAGGGGTGGTTTGGGTCCCCCCCTGCACCACTGGTTCCTCTTCTCCTTTGGGTGTGTGCACAATAGCTTTCTATTATAAAACCTAGCGCTGGGTAGCTAGATGGAATGACTTCTGTAGAGCAGCTTCTTTTTAATATTTCTTGACATTAACAGCTCAATTTCTCAGTTAGAATGGAAAATAAAGTTGATTATGCATGTCCACAGGGTGACATTGTATTTTTGATCAGTAACTGTAAAGTAAACTGGAAAGGTCACTATAAATAGTGTTCTAGTTTAATTATTCCTGGAAGACCACTGTGACTCACTGTAGGGTTTTTGTTGTTGTCATTCCTAGTCCAAGCAAGCAACGTTTAAAAGACTTATTTTATGTATTTATAAAAGGACAAATTTGGATGCTGCGGCTCTATTTTTTCCAGTCACACTTCCTGTAAATATAGAAAAATTGCGTGCATCTTGAGTAGCATTTCCATGTGCACAACTCAGAATGCCTTTTTATTTTGGTTTCAATAAGTGTTACAGGCTGAAGGCTGCCACCAAAGCAACTTCCTGCCTCGCATGCGATCTCTGAATATGCTGCATTCTGAGATGAGATCTACGAATGATAACGTTTGAAGAAAGCAGTGGATTTATGTAAATAATATTGATGCTTTTGTAGGGTCATTAATAAAGATCTGCCAGAACTATCAAAAGCTGCCTGGAGACTATGAAGCAGAAGTGTTTAGTGTGAAGTTTAGTTTTATTTTCACTAGTTAGGCCACACTAATTTTCTCCAAGGAAAAAAGGACTGATTATTTGTGTTATTTAGAGAAACATCACTGGTCTGAAACACATCTGTTATCAGTACCAAAATTTTAAATAGGTGTCAGATTTTTTGACATAATTTGCATTGTTAATTTGCTATCGATGCATGCGTGTATGTATCTACAAATGTAAGGAACAAAAGGAACAGCTGGTTCATTTTTAAAGCAATTGGTTCAAGGTGTTGCACGATCTGACATTACTATTCCTTCTGCTTGTGGCTGAGCAGTGGTGAATTTGCTGCTTCTGGACACCTCCACTTTGTCACAGGAATGTAAGTGCAGTTGGGAAAACAGAAAATAAACCTATGCTTTCTGCTGTCATGCACTCAGTCCAGTAACTCAGCAGAAACATTGGTAGAAATAGCAGTGCTTAGGTTTGCTCTGTTGGTGACAAATAGAGAAAAATGCTGAAAGGAAGAAATGATTTGAGGGAAGACGAGCAACAAGCTGACCTGGGATGTGTAAGAACTGGATTGAAGGTAGTATGTGTTTCCCTCTGTGTCCAGAATGCACCACTGAATAGGTACAAATGTAGATGGCAGGATAAAAATGGAAACTATTCAAACCACAAGCAATTAACTTGTATGCAGATGGTTTTCTGGCATTCACAGCTGCATAGATTTTGGTTGTGTAATTTTTTAGATGTGCAGTGGAAGGTTAGAGCCTCTATATGTCCATCTCCATCTGTTCATGCACATAAAATAGATAAGGAAGTGAAGCCAAGTAGGCATTGTGTGTAGCACCAGACTTACTTGCAGACTTACTTGCAGATAGGCATCTAAAATATACTGGAGCAACATCCTCTCCTGTCAAATGGCTCTTGTATCAGACTATTATGAAAAGCAGCTGCGTATTTTAGATCGAAAGAGTCTCTACAATTTCATAAAAATGAAATATTGAGAACTGCTAAGTATACATTATATCTGTAGGATGAAACCTAAGGGCTGAGAATCCCAAGAAGAATTGGAGGATTGCTGAAAGTGTAAGATAGATGAGAACCTCATGTAGCCGTATCCTAGAGACTGTGTCTTTGTAAAACATAGGATTTAGGACCTTTACAAAGCAACGCAAGCAATTAACTTTCCAAAAAAACTTGTTTAGCCTTGCATTAAAAAGAAAATTTTAAAAAGTATTTGAAATATCTTGTTAAAATGTTTGGATAATGTAGCTATCTCTTTGAATACCTGAAGCTGGTATAAGACTGCCATTGAAATGGCCAGCTGCAACCCCCATGTGCACGTGTCGACTGCAGGTTGTCACTGCTAATGGAGAAACAGCTGAAGAGGAACAGTTGCAACATTGGTGTAGATTTTTCCATTTCTCATTTTCTTTTTGGTAACACCATTAACCGGTGTGACTTGTCTGTAGCTTCAGGATTTATTTATTTCAGTGAAAAACTCTTTTTTTTCACTTTTAGCTTTTGGTCCAGCTTCCTGCTGAAGAAAAGCACTGCAGCCACTACCTAGTGATGCACTCTTGGATTGCAGGCCTGTTGGAAGGCCTCCCAGAGAGCCTCAAGCTTTCTTATCACATCATATCCAGTATGAGCCTTTGTATGGATTGTTCTTCGTTTTCCTCTGCTCCAGCTGTGTTTGCAGAGCACCGAGTGTGCACTTGTACTCTCACACAGCCTCTACTTATTTCTTACAGAGTTCCCTTTCATCAATTAGATGTCTGGGAGGGGATGTAGGAATCATAGTTTGTTCTGCTGTAGAAGGCAAAATCTGGCCTTCAGAGAGGAGTCTTCTATGGGAAATGAAGGAGTCCATCCGTCATTTCTAGAGGAATGCTGCACCTGTTTATGCATCGTTAATAAGACTTCTCTATTTAATGTTCTCTGGGGTATGTGTCTCTCCCTTGATCCAACTCAAGTGCGTTCTCATAGTTAATGATCTGAATTTGCCAAGCACACTGACTCATTTCAGTGCTGTTTTTCATTATGTAAGCTATTAACAGGTCACTGCTCAGATGCTGGAAAATCTGTTTCAGGCTAATAGCGAGGTGCACAAGTGCCTCTCCATGGTATATTTGCTACCTGTGCACACGTGTTTGGGCTTGATAGTTGGTAGAAAATCTGATGGCAATATGGGATGCAGCGTCTATGCTGTTAGCAGTCAATTCCTAATCAGCCTTTCATTAACACATCCAACACTTCACCTTTTCTAGGATTTCTGCACTGCGTGACTGAAGGAGGGTGAGAGGAATCACACTGCTGTATGGAAGAAGGTGTTGATGAGTGAGGAAGTCACATTCATCCCAGGAGAAAGAGAGTTATTGTAGTAGAGGAGGTAATAATGCAGGATAAGAAACTCTTGGAGATTGTTTCAAGTGGCTGCATATGAAAAGTCAGTAACAACGCGGCTGAGGATCCAGAATTTATGAAGGCATTTGAAAAGAGTAGTAGTTGGACGCAGGAAAGTCTTGAAGAAAATATTCACGGGCTTATTCTAGGGCCCAAGTTTTGCAAAATAAAAGTTACACTGCTAACATCAGACAGTAGTTATTACAGGAGCAATCCTTCTGTTGCCTCTTCTTCGATAGTATCTTTTTTTTTTTCTTTTTTCTTTTTCTTTTTTTTTCTTTTACAGATGATTGCTATCATGTCCACACAGAGATCCTTTTTATTTTTTATCCTCCACATACCGGCAAACTGAGAATGGATGAATGAAAGTTAGACATTAGCCTAAGCTTGAATTATATTTCTGAACTTCACCCATTTTCCAGAAGGAGAAGGAGGGGATCACTGTTTGTGAATTTATTTTTTAACCCCTAAATTTATACCTAAAAATACTCTTAGGAACAAAAGAGGAGAGCAAGGAAACTTGAAACAAAACAAATCACCACAACCAACCATTCGCACATTGCATATTTTGGAGGAAAGACTTGAGTTACTTTTCTCCTACCTAGGACAAACATAGGAGAATCTTCCATCCATGCAGAGATTCACAGCCCAGTGGATAGAGCTGAAGATCTCATCAGTGCCCTTCCATAACAAGGAGAAAATGAAGACCATCCTTGCATGAGCTTGGACAGGAAGGAAATTCTACAGTTAATGTGTGTGCTGAGGTCTCAAAAATATTATCAGCACAAAGCAGTGCAGAGACAGGAAAAAGGGTGGCTGGAGGATGTATTATGTTGCAGTACTTATTACGTAAGAGTTATTTTCATGGTAAAGAGTGAATGCAGGTTTTAGAATAAAGAGGATGGAATGAATTATGTTAATGAAAAACTGATTGATAAAACTAGGAGTTTGTCTACCATGACGCTCTCATATTTTCTGAGCCCCTGCGATGATGCTATGGACATCTGAGTGAAATGATGGGTGGATTAATCCTTCGGCATGCTGAATTTGTTTGGAGGGTCTGCTGTGCCAACATGGAGGTGGGATGAATCCAGATTGATCCTACAGATGTTAGTCAGGTGCCTGTTCTCTCCACACAGCTGAGAAAACATCTTCAGGGGGTGATTCAGCCCAGCTATGTTTTGCATTGACTATATCTCCCCACGCTGTATGGAGATGTGATCCAGCAGCAGCTTGCATTTGTTCCACTCAGCACTGGGTCCTTAACTGGGTGCCTCAGTTAGGAGCCCAGTTGTCCTCGGCTCCATGTTTTGCTCTGCTGAATATAAGGGGTGACCCATAGTAGATAGTTTTAGATGCCTTTCTATTTTTCTTGAGATGCAGGAAACCTGGTTATTAACTGGTTGTACCGTGGCAGCTGGGACTGTTCTGTTTATTTTAGTTCCTGTACTAAGAATAAGGCTCCTTGCATGGCTGTGTTAATAAATATGGTCCCAAGTAGAGCCATGTGTTTTGCAGACTTTCTGTTATCTGATCCAGCTTTTCCACATCCTGCTTTTGTGACTAAGCAGAACCCACTCTGCCGAGTGTGTGCCGTGAGAAGAACCTACCTGCTGGACACAATGCACTTAATCTTTTCCAAATTTTGTTTCTTTCAGTTGATATCTGTAAACATCACGTAGCAGGTTCTCACAAGAGCTTCTCTTTGATATTTATTGGTTGTCAGACATAGCTGGGACACAGCAACCCAGGAAGTCCGCAGTGCCGTTGCCACAGCTTGAGATTGTTTCGAGCTCTTTTTGTAGCAGGTAACAAGATTCTTGTAAGAATTTACCTTTATGGAGATTTAAGGGTTTTGAGCTGCGTGTTCAGAATGACACCTTGAACTGAGGGAGAGTGAAAAGCCAGGACAGCATGCCCTCACTTTGGAGCCTACCAATCCAGCTGATGGAGTAGGTGTTGTCTTGTGATACAGTATTATCAATTGAACACCAGCCAGGGATTTCTGTGACTCAGAGAGGTAATGGCTGTCTGGCTGCTGCTTTCTAGGTAGTTCCTCATAATATAGTCCTCTATTCTCTGCCTTGTGTAAAATCTAATCCTTGACATTGCAGATGAGCCATGTTTGTTCTCATTACGTGATGCATGTCTGTGAGATGAGTCAGCTGCACAGCTCATCATGACCAAGACAGCTGAAATTATGCCATACCACAGGAGATACTGATTTAGTCACTATTATTGTTTTCTCTAATATAGGGGAAGTCAACCGTATGTTAATTATTTTTCATAAGAACAGCCCTATTAAAAATCAAACTGGTATTATTAGTGGCTAGAGAATCTCTTTCACCATGTAAAACTCTGTGTAACCAGCAGACTTCACGATCCAGTTCTTGGCAGGGAAACTTTCTTTCTTTTGAAAGTTGATGTACCAATGTACCTTTTTTCCCGAGTGAAAATGCTGCTTTTCAGAAAATCAGCTAATTTTCTAAGCATAAGCTTTGAAAAGGTTATGCTAGAATATCAGATAACCTATTTGACCATGCTTAAACATATTTAACCGTACTTTGAAAGAGTATGCTCCATGTAATCCTTCTTATTTATGTACTAATTTAAATATGTTTTAAAATTCTAATTTAGGAGTGCAATAAGGTGATATTTAAGATTGCAGCAAGGATGGATTTTAAGAAAATTGGGACATTGTTCATGACAAAGTTGTGAGGTCAGTGCTTCTAAACCTGCATTTTCTGATTTATAAAATCTACACAGTGCTTCAAATACTTGGTCTTCTGTGGTTGAGACTTAAGCTTTAACATCCAATCCATCTGGGATCATAAGGAAGGCTGGAAATGCCTTTTCCTTTTAAATGTTGGATGTGGCTTCATGCTCAGAATAAAAGTATCATCTAACTGATTGGGATCATTCTAAAATATGATGTGCCAGCACTGCATGAATACATTTGAAAATTTGGAGGTTAATTGGGTAATGCTATTGCTCTCACAGACACTTCAGCATTGTGGCAACAATTAAGGCATGTAAACTTGCTGGATTTTTGTGGGTAGTTAAGAGTCCAGTTAAGAATTTAATTTGTAATGAATTTGGCTCCTTTTCTTCTACTTCAGAATGCCAAGAAAATTTTAACATCTTTTTGTAAGTGCTGCTAGTTTGCAAAGCCCTTTAGGTAAGAGTTGCTCAGTGTGATGCAATGCAGTGGAAAGGAGCTTGGGAGCTTTTCACTTGCGCAAGGATCTCAAAGTGTCACCCAATAGATGCGTTCCTAAAAGCTCCTGGGACTCATTGCAGCAATACATGAATACTTTTGAATGGTGATCATCTCCTTATGCTCCCTTTTGGCCCTCGGAACGGTTGAAAAAAAGCAATGTGCCTCTTAAGGCAAAATGGCACAGGTGAAATTGTTAGCAATCTAAGCTTAAAAATCAAGACTCAGACCACCCAAATGACAACATTTTAAGAACAAAGAAAGCTTTCATCCCAGTCTTCATGCATTTTAATTTCTCACGACTTCTCTCACTGTGTATGTGAGGGGGTGGACAATAACTTGACGTTGAAAAGTGCACCTACTATTCCCAGCCCTCTCTGCTTCCTTATTCTGAACTGGTTTCCTTTTGATCATGGTAAAACAAGGATGACCGCTCCACAATTCTTATCACCCTCCTGCTTCTTCCTTCCTATTTCAACACCTGGTTCCCTGGAGGCCCTGCTGACGTAGGACTATTCAGTGCTAATGCGTCTAATCCCAAGCCCCCAAGTGCTTTTCTTAGCATTCAAATGATCTATTTCCTTTGAATAAAAATGTATTATTATTTTTGCAGGTTCTTTCAATTTTCCATTATCTTTTTGATAATAATCTGAGCTTATGGCAGACTTTCATATCAGGCAATTCTGGCTTCCTAAAAGTGAGTACGTTGCATCAATGACACCCAGAACTTCCTACTGCTGGGTGCCACAGTGCTTGATACTAAACTAAAGACAAATTCTCTTAATAGAGAAAGCTATGACCTGCTTTGAAAAACAGCTGGAAATAATGAATCTTAAAGCAGATCTGACCCATGCAGATTGTGCCCTTGGGACAGAGGGGAGGCTCTTTTTCAGTGGTTATTCTTTCCAGCGTGAAGCTCTCAGGCTTAACCATGCTCCTATAAAATCCACACTGGAAGATCTCCATGAAGAAAGAGACTTTACTTCTGCTGCTTCTGCAGCCTGGCTGCATGCTTGCTCTCTGTGCTCACTGTGGGGACGGCCATCCCTCTCTCTCCTTTCTTACCCATCCTCAAGAAACCTCCTGTGGCTGAACACACTTAGTCATTAAATCATCCTCCTGTCTAGATATTTCCATATAAGCACAGAAGCCTGCAGGAGGAAATTATGCAGCCTTCATGCCTGCTGCCTG